>JAAAKG020203380.1:0-23306 GCA_010014905.2 Druon quercuslanigerum
AAGGGAATAATAAATAAAATTGTAGGCTGGTAAAAAATGCGTTATAATATTATTATTTTTATTTAAAAAATAATTTAATTTAACCAAACGAGATGAATGTTCAACAAAATAACTTATTTATTTGTTACTATTGTATTTTTAACCATCAAAAAAGATTAAATTTCTATCAAAATATGAATTTCCATCAAAAGATGAATTTTCAGAAAAATAGATTAATTTTTAACCAAGAAAGATTTCACTTAACTTCTCAACACCAAAATATGGTGTTTCAAAAAAAGTTGATTTTAAAACAAATAGTTTAGTTTTATACAACACTAAATGAATTATCAAGCTAAGCAGACGACATTTTAACAAGACACGTTTACTTTTCAATAAACACGGATAATTTTTTACAAAATTTAATTTTAAATGAAGAAGTTGAATTTTTAACTAAAAAATATTGCAATACTTAGTCAACATTAGTTGACTTCAACCAAAAATATAAATGCCCATAAAAATAGTTTAACTTTCTACGAAAAAAGATGGCATTTTAAAAAATAATAATATAAATTTTCAACCAACTAGTACATTTTTCAAATAAAAAAGAATACTAAGAGTATAATGATACAATTTGGAAATTTTCAAAGCTAGAAATACGATTTGTTTAGAAGTCTGTTGAATTAAAAAAAAAGTTTATCCAAATAGTTGAACTTTAAATCTAAAAAGACTGCTCAAAAAACAATTTATAAATAAGAAAGATGAATTTTCAATCAAAACGGAAGAGTTTTTTTAAAAAGTTAACTTTCAATGGAAAAAATTATTTTTTAAAGAAAATATTATACGTTCTAACACGCAAAGATTAATTTTCGATAACAAATGTCACTATTAAATAGGAAAGATGCTTTTTCTATCAAAGAAAATGAATTTTCAATGCAAAATGACGAATTTTGTACGAAAAAGGTGACTTATTTAACAAAATAATTGAACTTTTCACTTTCAAAGATGAATTTTCACACCAAACAGACGAATCTTCTTCGAAGGCAGTTTAATTTTTAAGAAGAAAGTTTCTTTTTAAATAAAAAAGATGACTTTCAGTACAAAAAGACGAATTTTCTATTTATAACAATTAAATTTCTGACGAAAAAGATCAATTTTAATAAAAAAATTCATTTTTAAATAAGAAATATAACTTTTTGTCCAAAAAGATTAATTTACAATCCATAAAGACGAATTTTCTGTTCAAAAAAGTTTAATTTCTGGTGAAAAAGATTAACTTGATCAAAAAGTCCATTTTTTAATCAGAATGATTACTTTTTGACCAAAGAATTTTAATTTCTCAGTCCAAAAGAACGAATTTTCTATTTAAAAAATTTAATTTCTGACGAAAAAAATTAATTTGATCAAAATGTTTATTTTCTAATAAGAAATATGCCTTTTTAACAAAGAATTTTTAATTTTTCAATCCAAAAGGACGAATTTCCTATTCAAAGCCATTTCATTACCGACAAAAAGAAAAACTTTAACAAAAAGTTTATTTTCAAATAAGAAAGATTAATTTTTAATTCAAAAAATAAGAAAAATGGACTATTATAATTATTTAACACGAGCTAATGAACCGAAAGTTATAATTGGGTGAATGTTCAGAGACTACCAAAGACTTTGAACGACTTCTGCTGACGACTTGTGACGACTGTAGAGACGACTTTAGGATTTCGGGTAAGTTAGTCAACGGTCGTCATGAGAATTCTTCAGTGAATAGCCCCTCGGCTGACTGTTACATTCCAGATAAATGTAGACTTTTAGAGGAAGAGAAAAAAATTATTAATGAAGATCAATCGTATAAAATGAAACTAGTTAAACTCTGATGAACAAATATTTGCAAAGATAGGGAAAATTCTTGAGAATTAATTCCTACTTCAAAAATTCCTATAAAATTAATCAATTTCTTCCAAACACGAAAAATTCTACTTTTAAGTATCTTTAAATCAAAGGAATTTCTACATTATGTAAATGATTTAAAAATAGATTAGCTTAAAATTTAACCGGCGCGAATATCTTAAATATTTTAAAATATTTTGTTGTACAAAGTTAAACTTATCAACATTCATTATGTTTAAAGCAGGGAAGCTTATAGTTCAAATACGTTTTGAACTTGGGTCACCTGAATTTAAAAAGTTTGTTTATTTAATGTTTTTTCAATTTAAAATTCATTCTTTTACAAACACGACTATTTTCTATTTAAATTATAATTCATTGGACACGGAATTCTAATTTGAACTATTTTCAAAACTGAAAAGTTTTGAAATTTTTTATATTTATGAAAGATGAATAATTGTATTTACCATTTTTGATTCTTGAAGCAATTTAATTTAAAAAATGATCAAATTTAGAGGCTATTTATTTAAAATTTATTTAATTCTAACATTTTTTAATTTTGAGAGCTTAAAATTTGATATTTATTACTTAATGTCATTTTAGTTAATTTCTCAATACTTAAATATACATTGTTTCTTCAAGATCCATGATCAAAATTGAATTTAAAATGAGCTATAATCAGTCAGGTTGACAAATAAATAAAAAAAACGTGATTTAATACTGTAAATTAAATTAAAACAATAATATGAGATTAGAGAAATTACGGATAGGTAAAAGCTATTTTCTAAACCAGTATTCGAACTATTCGTGGTGGTTTTATCTTACATAATTCTTCAATCAATTCATTTATGTTTTATTGTGAATTTTTTTTGCAATTATTCACAAGTATTTAGATTTCACTGCATATTTTTATTTTTATAGTATTAGAGAACTTACTGTATTTCGAACTAACAAAAAAAACAAAATAAACAATTATACAGCAAAGAAGATACACAATTACAGTTTAATTTATAACATTATTTTTTCGTCACTGACATTGTATCGAAAGCATATTACTTAAAATGTAAATTTGGTTTTGTTTCGAAATAAATCACTGCAGAGGACTCCCACATGAGTCGAAACATCTGATTTTTTAATCAGACGTTTCGACTCATGGTTTTTCTTATTATTGCACCCTAAAGCCCATGTAAAGAAACAACTTATTTAAAACAATAATATTTGTAAGTTTTGTCAAATGATACAAACGGGAATTTAAGGTTTTCTAAAGACTTATTTTATTTTAGTGATCGCCAAAACCGAAAAGGAAATTTTTTTCAAGTAAGTTTGATAATTGAAATGATGATATTCCAAACATACAGTAAAAATTATCATCTCAATTTTGTCAAAAATAGATTTATCACGTTTCAAATTTGGAATAATTCGAGTTTGGAAAATTTTAACTTTAAAATATTCAACCAATAAGTGTTACAAATTAAATTGGTAGAATTTTGGAGGCCTAAAATGGAACATAATATAAGACGGTGAATTTATATACAGTCTATAGTTTCGCTAATTTATTATAAATTATGTTTTATTCAGTTCTTAAGTATTCAATTAATACGTTTTATTTAGAAAGCGTTGATAACTAATACTAAAAGATTTTCTTATACATGTAAGCACCATTGGTTAATTAAATAATTAAGTAATACTGTAATAGTTAAATATTTAGTTACAATAATTGATCTATAAAACAAAAAAATAGTTGAATTTTGATCTGAATACACATTTGCGACCATATAGTTGGATTTGGAAAAAACAAAGGTCGATTTCCAACCAAAAATGGAAGCTACAAATTTTCAATTAAAATGATGAACCTTCAACAACAAAAATTAGTTTTTATCAAAAGGGTTTAACTTTTAACGGAACATATTGTATCTGATATTTCAATAAAAAAATGTTTTAATTTTTAATAAAAAGACATTTTAATTCGACCAAAAAATACGAATTTTCAACATGCATTGAATTTTTAACTATGAATGATTTTTCTGACAAAGGAGATAAAATATTTGCCAAAAAACTGATAAATTTCCCACAATCAATTTATAACCAGAGATAGAATAGTTAAATTTTCAATAAAAAAAATTAATTTGAAACAGAAAAAGGAGTTTTCAAGAAAATAGTTATATACAGTAATATAAAGCTAATCTTACCAATGAAGAATCATTGTTACTGAATTTTATATTGCGATTTTTATAAAAATTATGCACGCTCGCGAAAAAATTCCCTGACTAAAAGTAAAATTTTATGAATAGTGGTATAAGTCCAAGCCCTGAATCTATAAAAGTTGAGTTAAAATTACCTTAGCGAGGGAAATGGTCTGTTGTTCCATCGCCTCGTGAATAGCGACTTGATCCTTAGGATCCATTTTGTCAAACTCGTCAATGCAGCAAATTCCATTGTCCGCAAGCATTAAAGCTCCAGCTTCAATCACAAAATCTGAAGACTCCTCGTCTCGCACCACAGCTGCAGTCAATCCCGCAGCCGTCGACGCTTTTCCAGAAGTGTAAATAGCTCGCGGTGAAATATCGGCCACCTGTTTCAAAAGTTGTGACTTGGCAGTACTAGGATCGCCCACAATGCAACAATTGATGTCGCCTCTCAGAGTTGTTCCTTCCATTGTGGTTTTTCCAACCCCACCAAACAACATTAGAGTGATTCCTTTCTTCACCTCTTCACTTCCATGAATCGATGGGAACAAACTGACGATCAAGTTCTGATAGAGATGTTTGTCGTGACTCATTTCATAAACTTTATTCCATTCGGATTCTGTCATTTGACGCTTGATACTATCCTGGGAAATTTCTTCCATTGCCATTTCTGTACCACCAAACTGGAAGCAACAATTAGTTATGTAACAGAGTGAGATTTTAATGTACACGAGTAATAAAACTCTGACAATTTGAATTTAAGTTTTATCAAACGTATACTTACCCTGAGGCTTGTGGCTGCAATACTGCAAGCAAGGAAGGCCATTCTGTAACTCAGATCTCTTACACCAAGAGCTTTAAGTCCTCTCACTCCTTCTCCTTCATCAAAATTTCTGTTGTTCTTTGTAATTTCGGTTTTTGTTCCTGGAAATGAGAGAGCGCCCACGTCGGGAACGACTATCAAAGTTCCGGTAAAGTCATACCTAAAATGATAAATAACACAATACAGTAAGAGTACTACAAATTAAAAAAAAGGTATTACTACGAAATTGATAGAAATTCAAAAAAACGAGAACATAACGATAAAATTTAGACAAAAATTTTAACTGTCTTAAATCAAATTTAAAAATTAAATTAAATTAAAAAAAGAAAGAGCTAGAAGACAACTAACCGCCCGAGAGGGCGAATTTTCAACAAACAGTTGAACTGTTGACCAAAATAGATAAGTTAAAACAAAATAGTTGAATTTTCAACTAAATAATTAAATTTTGTAGATGACAGTTGAATTTTGAAAAAAATAACAACTTTTAATCCGAAAGGAGGAATTTTCTATCCAAATAGATTTTAATTTTCAACAAAATATTAATTTTTCAAACAAATAGTTGAATTTCAGAGTAAAGCAGATAAATATTTAACCACAAATGGATAAGGTAAATTTTTTGTTAAAAAAAATTAGTTAAAAGAAACTCAGTTTTAAGCAAAGAGATGAATTGAGGTTCCGGACGCAAAAAGGAGATATGAATTATTTTTCTGGAGTGGGGAGCGCCTGAGCACCTGAAAAGAAATTCTCGAATTTTAATTTTTAAGATATATATTCACAATGAAAATTTAATGCCGCATCTTTTTCTGCTTATAATAAAAGTTGTAGCTTTTTTATTTTTCGAATTATTTATGAAAAACTGTTCTTTAATCAGATTAGAATATTTTGAATTTTTTCACTTCACCTCGCAACGAAATGGGAAGTTTTTAATATTTTGTAATAAAACTGATAAAAAATATGCATTATCATGTTCTTCGACGGATGGCGTTATCGTAAGTTCAAAATGTTTATTGAAAAAATTGCTAATAATTTTTTTCCGATACGGTGAATTAGGTACAAGTGTTTAAATATTTTCGTATGAGAAAAATAACTATTTATTATAAAACATTATTTTCCATATTTCTCGCATTTTAATTACAATAACTCGGCTGGCTGTGAGACACACTTGTACCTAACGCACCGTATCGGGAAAAAATTATTAACAATTTTTTAATAAACATTTTGAACTTTCGATAACGCCAACCGTCGAAGAACATGATAATGTATATTTCTTATTAGTTTTATTACAAAATATTAAAAACTTCCCATTTCGTTGCGAGGTGAAGTGCAAAAATGAAAAATATTTTAATCAGAGAAAAAGATAGTTAAAGATAGATAAAGGTTAATTTTCAATCAAAAAGTTTCAAATTAGTTTTTCAGCAACATATAAATTTTCATTCAAAAATAGAATAATTAAATTTTCAGTTAAAAAGATTAATTTTAAACAAAAAAAATCAATATTCTACCATACATTTTTAATAAAGTAGTTCAACTTTTATACAAGCATTTAAGTTTTCAATTGAAACAGATAAACTTCCAACCAAAGAGATAAATTTTAAACTTACATAAAATGATGAATATTTAGCTGGGATAGTAAACTTTTCAGCCCAAACAAATTAATTTTCAACCAAAAAGATGAAATTTAAACTAAAATGATTAACATTCAAAACAAAAATGTTTTTAAACAAAGCGGTTCAACTTTACGGCAACCAGTTCATTTTTCACCCAAAAATATGAATTTTCAACAAATAATGTAACAGCAGATATTTGAACAATATATTTTCATTTTTAATCAAAAAAGTTTAATTCCACTAAAAAGACGAATTTTTAAGAAAATAGTTGAATCCTCAACCAAATAAGGTTACATTTTTCAATATTTTCAATACAAGAAGAAGCAAAAACCAAGAAAGCTTTTAATTGAATATTTAACAACAAATATTAATTTTCAACCCAAAAAGACGAATTTGCAACGAAACAGTTGAATTTCTAACCAAAAAGTATGACTTTTAAACAAAATTTTTGAATTTTTAATCAAGTAATAAAAATGTTATCTAAAACATAATCGCCAGGATAAAGAAACTGAAACGCAAAAAAATAAATAGAAATACAAGGTAAATAAATTGCTGAAAAGAATAATATTAAGAGAGATCGCAAAACTTAATAAAATCTTTTATGAACAAAATAAAACGATTTCAAATTGAATTTTGAAAATGACATATTTATCATTCTTGATAAATATTTCAAGTGTCTCTTTTAAAACTTCCCTGACTTTTGCAAAAAAAAATTTTGTTAATACCTAAATTTCCCTGATGAATGAAATTTACTGACTTTCCTAATTTCCAGGTTTTCCAGGACTACGGCTACCCTGGTTTTAATTTTGGAAGTTAGAGAGGAATTTAAATTTTTATCTAGTCTGAATGTGTGTCCCTAATTTAATAAAAATTATTCGGATTAATACAAAAAATACAAACAACAAAAAGAATAATAGATCAGGATGCCCACCCAATTCTTTAGAAAACTTTCCCGGATCATTCAGTTTACAAATAATTATATTCCTAAAAGACATATTATTATACATCTTACATAAAAAGGCTTAATAGGTAAATAATATGAAAACCAATTATCAGAAAACAGATGAATGTGGCTACTAAGAATAAAAAGTATTTCGAATTAAATTATACCTGTCACCAGCTTGAACAGTTTCGACAGTCTCAGCTCGGAGGATGATGTCCATTGAACGAGGAATACATCCTCGAGGAAGTTCTGCTTGTGTCTCTTGGATTCGTACTTTTTGAAAATCGACAAATATCGAAGCGTCCGTGTCAAGCATGAAACGGCGTCGATTGTTGCAGACTGGATTTTGACAAATCGTAGGATTTGTAAACTGAAAAGAAAACGTTGATTCGTAAGGAGAAATTCTGACTCGTACTTTTTTATAATTTCAAGCTACATATAATTTAGGATAGCAAGCTTCGCCAGTCCCTATGAGATAAAATATAGACACGAAAGGCTACTTTATGTGACGCTCATAGGTTACTTTTTTCACGCGAAAAATTCATAAAAATTCAAGTAAATACAAAAAAATCAACTGAATTGAAAACAATTCAGGGCAAATTGATAAAAATTCAGGGTGAGTTCCAAAAAATAATTTCAAATCTATTCAAAGCTTTGAAACCCTACTAATTTCTAACCAAAAAAGTAACCAACGACTACACAACAATTGAAATGAATGCGAACATTTTTTAAAGCGTAAAAATCCATTGGTTTTAGTAACATTTTAATGAATTTAGACAAATTTAAGGGAAACAAGAAGAGTTCTGGGAAAATGATAAAAAGACAAGCTGAATTTAGAAAACAATTAATTACATTTAAAACAATTCAAAAATATGAGAAACTATATTGAAATGAGCATAGAAAAATTAAAATAAATTTTAAAGAATTTAATTCAATGCTTAAGAATTTAAGGTGAGTTTTAAAGACTCAAGATGAATTAATAACCAAACTTGTTGAAAATATACATTAAGTTGAGCAGAATTGAGTGAATTTAGAAGAATTAAAAAGTATTTTGAATAATTCAGGATAAATTAATAAGGATTCAAGGCGAATTCGACATAAATTTGTAAAAAATATTTGACAATCTTTAAAGCCCTACGAAATCCCTCTCTTTTTGTGAATAAATTATTTGAAATCCATTAAAACAATACAGTGTCCTGTAAAATTCTATGAAATTTGATATTTCCATAAATCCTGAAAAATTTATTAAAATGCCTTGGGAGCTTTTAAAATCTCTTAAAATTATTGAAATCCTCGGAAACCTTATAAAATCCCGTTAAATCTGTAAAATCATCAAATATCTTCCGAAATCCTAGAAAATTCGGTGTCCTAATATATTTCAAACGGCTCAAACTCCCTTAAAAGTATGAAATTAATTTAAAATTCTTTGAAATCTTGTAAAACTGAAAAAAATTCAAAAGAATTTAAAAGAATTTAAGATAAATGATTACAAATTCAGGATGATTTCCAAAGAATAATTTTAAATCTCTCCAAATCTTGAAACCCTAGTGAATACATCAATTCACTTAACTATATTCTACAAATTCCACCAAAATATTATTAAATCTTATGATATTTCCTGAAACTCCAAAAAATGTATTAAAATATCTTGTGAGCTTTAAAATATCTTAAAACTGTAAAGGACCTGTAAAATCTTGAAATCCCATCAAATTAATGAAATTAATTTACAGTTACTTGGAATAATTTGAAATTCCCTGAAATACCTAAAATTAAAAGCTTTTGCACATCCCATAGATATTTTTTAATCTTCTTAAAAATCGCTTCAAATTATTGAAATATATTAAAAATTAATCGGAATCTTTAAAACTACCTTCAAAAATTTCAAAAGAATTCAAGACAATTCTGAATTAGCTATAGACCTGAATTAAATCATGAATTAATAAGTGGATTTGATGAAAATCAACTCAATCCTTTCTTCGGCCTTCAATGTAAATATGAGTAAGATTTTTTTGTAGGTATTACGGTCTTCATTAAATTAAAAGAAAAAAAAAGAAATACTGTAAAGTTGGTTTATTAATATTCGGACCTTTCGGCTATCACGGCGGGCCTTTTTCAGAGAATGTAAATAAATAATATATAAATAACGATCGTTTCTTACATGTGATATAAAAAAAATGTGTTTTAAAAAATTAAAAGAAATTTTTTAAAAACTGTGCTTATTTTCTTGTAAAAAACAAGAATATTCAATTTTGGAGTCAAACATCATGTCAATAGTTAAGAGTCAACTTTTAAAATAGTACTGATGTGTTTTTGAGAAACTAAATCTTGATTGATGAAAAAAAAATCTTTATAATGTTTTTGGACAACGACGAACATATAAGAAAGTAGACAAGCGACATACATTAAGGCGGTAAATTCATTAATATATGAATAAAGGCGTCATTTAAAGGAACCGCAAATGAGGAAAGCGCGCCCAAGTAACTGGACTTTTAACTTGTTTTTGTTTATTTCATAATACTTTGAAATATTTTGTTGACATTCATAATTTCTGTCTGTAAGTTAATCGACATATTGTAATATTTGTTTATAAAAATGGATTTTATTACGCGTCTTTTATATGTATTTTTTTCTCTATCAAGAATTTTAATTTTGTTTAAATCAAAATCAAAATAATGGTTTAAGTTCCTACAATATTATGAAAGACCTGTATTAAAATGCTCAACTCTACAATCTCTTTTATGTTCCGTAAACTCTAGTTTTTAATCTTCTACCTGTTTCACCAATATAAAGTTTTTCACAACAATTAGATTTAAAGAAATCTACAATTTCAGACAAATTTTCAGTACTATAAATATATTATTGGTTAAGTAAAAAATGTTTAAGTATGTTTTGATTACTAAAATAAACATTTATGTTGATTTTTTTAACGATCTTCTCAAATTTTTAGAGAATTCTTGATCATACGGTAACGTAACTTTTAAATGGTTCTCGAATAATACTCTTAATCGAAGGAGGCGGATAATTATTTTTAACTAAAGTAAATTTTAATTTTATCCAAATTCTCTTTCCTGGATCTAATATCACTCAATTTAATGCATCTATCGATTAAACCTTTTATTAGGCCGACCTTTTGACAATATTAATTATGGGCATTAAAATCAAGATATCTACCGGAACATGAAGCTTTTTTAAACCAACTGGTAATGAACTTACCTTCAGTTGTTTTTATAACTTTTAAGTCAAGGTAATTTATTGAATTACTATGTTCAAGTTCAAAAGTAAACTGTACGGAATTTTCAATTCTGTTAAAAGTATTTATGAAATGGTCAATTTTTTCACTAGGAACAATAGCTAAAATATCATCCACATACGTTTTATATAAAATAGGTTTAAAATTCAATTTTTTCAAAGCCCTTGTTTCCACATCTTCTAAAACCAAATTTGAAACTATAGGAGACAATGGTGAACCCATTAGACAAACATTTAATTTTTTATAATATTTGCCATTAAAGAGAAAAACATGTGATTGAAAACAGTTCTAGTAGCGACTAAAAATTAATTTTTCGTTATTTTAGTTAGACTGTTATTTTTTATCAGTTTTTCTTCAATGCAGTCTAATGCTAGATCTAATGGAATGTTATCAAACCTTAAAAGAATATCCAATGAAACTAAAGAATGCGCTGCGGGAACTATTATCAAACCTTGAAACAATGTCCAATGAAACTAAAGAATGTCTTGCAGGAACTTTACATTTATTTAAAGTGTCCTTTAAATCCCAGCTATTTTTAACAAATGATTATGTGTTACCTGAAAACAGTTTTAAAATATTTGAAATATATTTGGCTAAGTTAGAAGTAGGAGATCCAATTGTGGACACAATCTCCATTTCAAACTTGGATTGTGCACTTTTCAAACATAATGTTTGTTTCCAAAATTGAATATTCTTGTTTTTTCAACAAGAAAATAAGCACACATACAAACACACATTGTTATTCTTATAATTTAATGAAGGCCATAATACCTACAAACAATTCTTACTCAAATTAAATCTTGGAAATAGGGAACCTTAGAAACCTCAACTGAATTTAGGGTACAATAGGGGGTATATGGATCGGTCTGTGAGGCCCGGGATACAATTATTAAAGCAGCTTCTCCTGATTATTTACTTACTTTAAACTGCTGCTCGACATTTTTGATAACTGCGTTGCAGTCTGAACAAACGAAAGTGCCACTTATCAATTCTGGATGAACTGGATGGGTCCGCACAACTTGGCCAGAAATACGTATCAAAGTGCCGATTTTCGTAGTGGTCAGTTCTCGTAATCTGTGTCGAGTAGGCACATCAACGAGACTCACGTAACATTCCTTGTCCTTTTTTAAACTGATCAAATCCTTAAGATAGTTTTCAACAGCTTTGCACAAATAAGGATAAACCCTGTTAACAAAATTTGACAATCAATTGTAAAACTTAGATATATATATATTTAAAGAGGCAACTGATGTTATTTCGAAATATAAATTGTGACGTCCCACAAGAAAAGGGCCCATTTTGCCAATTGTAGATTAAGAGATATTAGCATTTTTGTGACATTATATGCATTTCTGTGTCCCCGAAATGACCGAAAGTGAGTACATTTTATACTTGAAGACAAAATATAAAACACGTGAGCTTATGGTATTCTCCAAATTCCAAACACATTTTTTCGGAAAGCGAGACGATATTTATTACAAAAATTTGAAATTATCTGAAAAATTCACGGTTATTTCGCGGAATCCTTTCAGAACATTGATTAATAATAATAAATTTTAATATTACCGCAATTTGTGTACACTTAATTATAAAATATCTCTATGAAGTCGTAACAAAAGGTTTTTCCGATGCTGCCTTTTTTTCAATCCCATTGAAGCTTGAATTTTAAACTATTTTGTATCTTTTGGGTAGAGATATTTTTTTCTACGAACCTGTAGTATTCTTCGATTATAAGCGTTGAAAGATCTTGATTGTATTTTTCAATGTCATCGAAGGAGACTTCCAAAGTACTTCTTTCTGGACTTTCTAACTCTGCGGCCGCCTTCTTATACTTAATTTCACCTTCTTCTTTGAACCTAATTGTAAACGTGAAAATGGATTTTTTTATGATTTAGTACACATAAATGCAAGATATTATACAATTACAAAAACATAATTGCATTTATCAGGTGAATATCTGAGAACCTTAATTTTGCAAACTGAACGGGCTTGAAGAGTTCTTTTATTTAAAATATCTTCAATCTTTCTTTTTCAACCATATACACAACCATTTTCACTTGATTTATTTTGAGTGAAATGAGTTCCTAATTTAAATTCTTATTAAACTTGTGTTCCCTGGATTTTTAGTTTTTCTTTCTGCAAACCAAAGTTTGCTTTGACTGGGTGGCGATTCGGCAGACGATTCAAATTCCCGGTCAAGTTTTTCAATTTTCCCGGTCAACTAAAAGTAACATATTCATACTTGTCTCTATAAACAAACATTAATTTTTATATTGATTTTAAATTTATTTTAATTATTTTAGTACAGCGGAGCGAAAAATGGTCAAATAAATTAATTTTTAAACAAATACCTTATTTTTGCAAAAAGTATCAATTAAAAAAACAGGAATTGTAAAACTTTTAGATGAAAAAATTTAATTTGCAACAAAAAATGACGGGTTTTTAAGAAAGCAGTTCAATTTTCCACCTAAAGTGATGAATTTCCCACTAAAAGGATCATCTTTTAACTAAAACAATGAGCCTTCAACTGAAATAGTTAAATTTTCACCAAACCAAATAATTAAATTTTACTAAAAAAGATAAAATGTTAACTAAAAGTTAAATAAGTAAACTTTAGGTTCAAACAATTAATGTTCAACCAAACAAATTATTAATTTAAACTAAAACTATGGAATATTAAACCAATAAAATTAACTTTTTTTAACTTTCAAGGAAGTAAATTTATTTCCAATTTAAGAAATGAAGTTTTAACTTATATGATAAAAATTTAACCTGAAATGTTTTGAATTTTTAACACAAAAAAAGAGTTTTTTAAGAAGTTTCATTTGAAAAGGAAAAGATAATTTTCTACTTAAAAACCCCGTTTTTCCCAAAATACGTCCATTTTCGAATTAAAAATACAGATTTTCATACAAATTCTGTGGAAGGAATTAATTTTCAACCAAAACGAATGATTTTTCAACCATAAGGATGAATAAAAGATACCTTTTCAACCAAAAACAGCATGCTTCAATTTGTTGTAAAAAATATAATGCTTAACCAATAAAAAAAAACAGATTTTCAGGAAAATAGTTAAATTTTTAGTTGAAAAGAAATTGATTTTCAACAAAGTAGTTAAATTTTCAAGCAGAGATGAATGTTCTATTGAAATGATGAATTTAAACAAACAAATACATTTTTAACAAGAGTTTAACTTTCATCCAAGTAGATAATTTTTAATTAAGAAAGATGAATTCGCAACAAACAATGTAACAAAATTTCCTAATATAATTTAGCAGTATTTCTTTTTTGAAATACTATTTCTGCTCTGAACATTATTTGAAGTGCTTTCTATACCTAAAAATTGGAAGAAGGAACTTTCAAAATGCACAATTCATTAAAAATTCCCTGTTATTATTTTTATTTTTGTTGTTGTTTGTTATTATTTATTATTTTCTAAAATTGTATGTTTGAAATATCATCATTTCGATTATAATCAAATTCACGCCAGCAAAAAAAAAACTCAGAGAAAAAATTGCAAAAAGTTTTTCTTATAATTGAAAATAATAAGCATTCGAAACAATTTATAATTGAATTACATTTAAGTAGCTTTCCAGGTGAGGTCGCCACTCTGATTAAAAAAATTTTAATATAAATTGTTATCAAGAATTAAAAACTGGTTTATGAAATTCAATAAAACAAGAAAAGTCTTTGTTAGGCTTTATAACATGTTTCTTGATAACTTGGAAAATGTAAATTTCGGATCTTTGTACTTCAAAAGTCAGCAGAAAAATAGTGAGTGCACAGGTATTGATTTGAATTAATTTGTTAATAAGATAGTTGCTAAAAAAAGAGGGAATTATATATTGATCAAATAAAAAAGAATTAAATGGATTACAGGGAAGAATGTTGTATACACTTACTCTTGTAGAAAATCTTGGAACAATTTTTGACACTGGACTCCAACCTCATCTCGCACACGTACTTGACCTGGTTGAACGTCGCCTAAATCCATTTTTACTAACTAATTACTTAAAAAAAACAACAAAAACAAGAACACTTTAAACAAACTGCAGCACATACAACAAAACACGAGACTCCGAAACCCAAAACGAGACTGCACGAGACAGTTTTGGCGGGAACGGGCACTAAGCGGCCATAATGAATGTAGATGTCACTGCTGTTGATAGATGTCGACACTGATTGGCTGAAAAGGCTGACAGGACAGCGATGTCACTGAAGAGCGCGAACATTCGAAAACCTATAACTCACTGACAACATTCGAATATCAAATTATCTTCAATTTTTTATCATAATTTTGAAGACTGGTAGTAATTTTTAGAGAAAGAAAAAAAAACAAATCTATAATCAACCGAAATAAAATAAAAAATGTCGATGAAATGAATAATATTTAGTTCTACATTAATTCCCCTGATTATAAATATCAAGGTTACTTTTTCGAAAACTGATGCCACAATTGTTTAAACAATTTTATTTTAAATAACGTTAGTTTAAAAAAAAATCTAACATTGTATTTAGAAAGCTCCTGAAAACAATTTTGTATGCCTTTTCTAATTTGATATTAAACGAACCGTTTTTAAGTTACAGCGCTATAAATAATTAAACTTGCACTAGTGGAATATTTATTATCATTGGTTAATCAGGTTTTAATAAATTAAACAAATGGAATTTATTTAAATTATTTGTTTTTCAAAAATTGTTTTTTTGCCCTAAAAATTATTACTATTGGTCTAGTGGAATATTTATTAACATAAGTTCGTTATTTATAATATAATAATAATAATAATTAATAATAATAATATAATATAATAAAGACAAGGGATTCTGATGTTAAAGAATCATTATGTATTTGTCAAAAAAATTGTTTTCTTACGTTTCGACCTGATTGCAGGTCTTCTTTAGAGTTTCAATATCACCTGTAGTGACAAACTGTATCCATAAGACATTTCAAAACCCGATTTCGTCAACTTATTCAATTTTGGAGTAAAACATTTAAGTTTTTTTTTATTTTAACAAATTGTACACACAAATTTTTGTAATAAAAAGTAGTCATTTATAAAATTGCTATTGAAAAGAAATTCAAACCTCAGAAATTGTACTGAGATC
Organism: Druon quercuslanigerum; assembly: GCA_010014905.2. NCBI lineage: Eukaryota > Metazoa > Arthropoda > Insecta > Hymenoptera > Cynipidae > Druon > Druon quercuslanigerum. The sequence continues at coordinate 15,770 of JAAAKG020203380.1, forward strand.
TTTTTATTACAAAGATTTATATGCACAATTTGCTTTTAAAAAAAAACTTAAGTGTTTCACTCTAAAATTGAATAAGTTGACAAAATCGAATTTTGAAATGTCTTATGGTTACAATTTGCCACTACAGGTGATATTGAAACTCTAAAGAAGACGCGCAATAAGGTCCAAACGTAAGAAGACAATTTTTATGACAAATACATAATGATTCGTCAAGATCAGAATCCCTTGATTTTATTATATTATGACCGTATGACCAAATTAATTTTTTATTCATGAAGAATAACCACTTTATTTAAATAACGGTCGAAGAAAAATTTCACAGTAAAGGATACTCCAATTACACTGAATATACAGATATTTATTCCATACATTGTTGTTAAAAAATGAAAAAGTGTGTTTTTTAAAATATTTTTGGGTGTAATAGATCCTGTGATAACTACCTGCAAATAGTTTAATCTTAGTCGTCTTAGTGCTAGTTTAATTATTTATAAAGCTTTAATTTGGAAATGGTACGTTGTATAAAAAATTTGAAAAATATCAGTTTTCTTTTCGAACGACTTTTCCAAATACAGTCAAGCCTGGATTGAATGTCAATTTTGGGACTGAGCGTGACATTAAATCCAGATCCTCGGAACTATTTTGTCTCAGTGGTTTTATCTCTTTCTTGTTTCTCTCTCTGTTTGGTGACGCTTGAGTGACCATCGCACATCCTCCCGCAGCTCCTCTCACACATTCCCGCCGTGCGGCGTCAATTCGCGGAAACATGAAAGGGAGGATCACGAAATCCAGGTTTGACTGTATAATTTTAAAACCTTTCTTCTCTCAAATCTAACGTCATTGTTTTAAAAATAGTTTAAAAAATGGTTAAGAAAGATTTCGAAAAATTCACCATCATATTCATAATCAGAAGACTTTTGCGAACTTTTTAACCCAAATTTACTGAGTGCACCATTAGTACATACAGAAATATTACTGGCTATACCGGACCAAATTGTCTACGTTTTAAAATGTTTAATTCATTGCTTTATAATAAATCGGCAAACCAATGTAAAAAAATATCATTTATCAAAATAAAAAATTATTGCGTAAAATTAAAATAACTTTGGCTGCTATGTAAATAGTGGTACCTACATACCTAATACCTTATTGATTTATTATTTTTCTATCTGAGTGTGCTCATTCATATAACATTTAAAGCAATATATTCTACAAATAATGTTTTATCATCAATAAAAATTTATCTAAATCCGTAATGCAAAAAATTCCAGTCCTCTATATTTTCCTCGCCTTCTTGATGTTTTCTTTCCTTTTCTTCAAATATTAATTTCGGCATTTTTTTTAACTTGATCATTCCACTATTTAAGAAGTTATAATAATTGTATACTATAGTAAAAAAGTGAACATTTCGCATTAAAATGATCTGAAATTAACGTAAGTTATATCTAGAGGCAATTTTAGCTATTAATTTTAATTTTTGATTTTTTATGGCTTTTCTAACGTCAGAAAAACAAAGTATTATTTGAATAAAAAATGGTCACATGAGATTTTGTAAATCATTCTGAAATAAATATTTTTTTCTAAACTATTTATCCTATCTAGCGTGCTTTAGTAAGAATATTTAATTTTTACTTTTCTTTGTTTTTTGTTTTTCAAGGTAATACGCCTAAATATCGCGGATAGAAGGCTGGCTAACCATGATAATGTATATTTGTAAAACTAATAATAAATGAATAAAATTAAAATAGATCTTTACCAGAGTCCTCTCATTTCTTTTCGACAATAATTCTTCTTCTAAGTACATTTTTCTTTTTAAGTTTTCCTGTGACTTTCTGTAATTTAAGAGCCAAAATCCTAGATAATTTACAGGATCTCTAGGCTTTTTCTCAACGATTTCATTCATGGCCAAAATTAAAGGTTTTTTCAAATACTCTCTCAGCCATTTGCCATCGTAAGAAAGTGCTAGAATATCTTGATTATCAGAAATTATTTTGCTAAAACAACTATCTCTTTCTTCTTTTTCAAAATCTTCTGCAAAACCTTCAGAGTCTGAAATTTCTTCAAATTTCTTCGTTTTCTCATCATCAAGATAACCATAATACCTTGAAGTTTTACCCTTCATAATTGCTCTTTGCTTGTCTCTTCTTTCTCTTTCTGACATACACTTTTTTCCCCTTAGCTTTGAATCTTTTTTCCGAAATAAATATTTCACTGTGTCATCGGTTTCTTCCTTTTCTCTTTTATCTTGTAAAATATTTTCCATTTTTCGAATTGTTTCTTTATTGCTTTGGCATTTCAAGGTTGCTTTTTCTTTATCCTCAAATTTTTTATCATCATCCCCTTTTTCAAATTCTTTTTCAGTAATTTCTGTTTCTTTACTTTGTTTCCTGCTGGGCTCTTCACGCCCTTTATCTTTTTCAATTGCTATTTCTTTACCGCGATATTGCCTTTCATTTCCGCGAATAGAAGAATCCTCATTACTTGAAATTATTTTATCCTGTTTTTCATTTTCGTTAATTTTATTTTTCATATCTTGATCTTCTTTCCCTCTCTTTTCTGTCACTTCATTTTCAAAAATATCTTTTTGACTTTTCTGCAGTTCTTTAGTAATATTTTTATCCTTTTCCTGATATATTTTGTCCATAGGGTCCTTTGTACCTTTTAATTCTTGTTTTTCTTTATCACTTTCTACAACTTTTGTTTCATTGCCAGTATTTAATTCTCTTGCCTCTTCTTCAGATTTACTTTTCTTAGAAATATTTTCCTTATCGCCTAAAATAATTACATGTAGATTATGGTAAAGAGAAATTAATTTGATTGACATAAATCAAGCAAAGACTATTCTACCTGCCTTTAGCAATAATTTCGGAAAATCCTTGTGTTAATAATGTATTTTCCGAGGTATTTTCTAAAGAAGCCGTCGAATCTTTCGTTTCAGGCGAATTAAATTTTGATATCAAAGACAATTCCGACATCAGCAGTTCTTTCAAGCTCTCTTTGCTAAAAGTTAAAATAAGAACAAATATAATCTAAATAAAATTTACATTATTCCAATATAATTTATTTGTTAAAAGACTGTAAACAAATATTGTAATACAATTAATTAGAAATATTAATATGTATAACCCTAGATCTCCATGAACAACAGCACTTGTTGTTCCAATTTTTTCTACGACCACATTTAAGGGACTTCGTCGAGATCTATTAGACACATTTATTTGCTTTTGTTGCTTCTGAACTCCAACCATTACTTATAAAGAATTATAGACTTTTTAAGATATTCCTTAATTTACTGAAATCTGAACTCAAACTGTCAATCAAATCTTAACTTGGTTATTAGAAGTTTTCTACCTAGGTTCGACAAAAGAAGAAGGTATCAACATCGACCTAAATATTTTTTTAAACATTAAAAATAGTGCTTAAATATTCTTCTTAATAAATATAATTTTACTTTTCACATTCTCCATTATTTCTAGTTTTAAATATCATTAAATTTCAATCCATATGTACGTATATTAGTGCGGTTCTTATTTATACTTGGTGGATTTTTTAAAAAATTCCTCTGCTATCTCAGAATTCATTAGATCACAAGAAATCATTAATGAATTACCCATCAGTCACAAATTTGAATGTTACAAAATATTGCAGTATATAAACGCTTTAAATTTTTATTCTCATAAATAAACATTATTTGGTGATTTAAAAATACTCAGTCATCTTTCAATTAATTTTCAATTTTTTAAACAATATACTTTGTTTAAATATAATACAATATAATAATATTAACATAATTGTAAAATTAGTTTAACACGTTATTTTATTGTTTAATTGATGCAAAAATTCAGAGTCTAGAAAATACGATTATTGCACGACTTATCTGAAAAAATTGCCGAAACAAATACTAATTGTTTACACGATTTAAAATTAGTTAACTGAAGACTGGGTATTCTTAAATTAGCCATTAATGATTATTCATGGAAGCAACTTTTGAAAAGCGTTAATAAACCGCAAAATCAAGTAAAATTCAAATTTGTCACTTATTGGGTTTTCTTAGGGGACCAATTCACCCTTAAAGTTTATGACTGATTCTTATTCTCTGATGAATTCTGAACAATATAATGAAATAAGAAATTATGTGTAACATATTATGGCGTTTAAATATTTAATTTGCCACAATCTGACTTTTATCCACATTAAACCATTGGTAAATTTAATTGTCTTTTGGCGACCCCTAAATATACAAAAAATTATTTAGAACAGTTAGGAACTAGGTTTTAAAATTCTCTTCTGAAGCTAAAAATATAGAATACTTCTACAAACCTTCCAGGTATCACAAAGAGGCTGAAATGATCTTTTAAGTAATTAATTAAAATCTTGCTCTTTGCTTCACGAAATGCGCAACATCCTCGAAACGGAAGATAACGGCTACATAATGACATTTATAAATGTCATTTTGAGCCGATAAAAATGTTAAAAATCACCATAGGTGACAACTTCGAATATTTTGCCAATAATGACTTAGATTGAATAGGATCGTAAATCTTGCAATCTTTAGGATGAATCATCTTTTGGATGAATATTTTTCGATTGTAAACATTTTTAATTGTAATAAGGCTCAAAAGATGTCAATTACTTCATCCAAATTATTAATTATTGTTAGTTTTTTTACTTTCTTAATAGTCTAGGTTTCAAAAATTAACTTAAATACTGAAGTATAAAAATACGTTTAAAAATTAATTTTTGGAGAGGTATTTTAAAAACCTTGATTGAATAACGACTCAAATAAGTGTTAAGAATAATTCTGAAGATAAGAAAGATAAATTATGGCCTCAATGGCTAGTTGGATTGATATGCAAGTTGATAAATTATTAAATACATAAATAATATTGGTTCAAAAAGATATTTTTTGAAGTTATTATAATTTATCTTTAAATTTGTTTGCACATTAGGTCTCAACCTATTTCATTCTGGATTAACAAATGGTTAATCCTCGTCATATCTGACACAATTAAGTTCACTGAAACAAGATTATTGTACGATTAGTTGGAGTTCTTTTAGGGACTTTTATTCAAATTAGTAATATTTTTTGAGGTATAGAACGTGAATAGACTCCCCTATTTAAAAAAATGTATTGGCCGTTTCCTGCTTAGTTTCAGGTTAATCATCATTTCCTTCAGAAAAAGTGAAAGCTTTGACTTTTTGTCGAAAAAAGTCTTTGAAAAAATGAAAATGCTTTAAAATATTATGGGGACGAATAACTAATAAAGTATTAACACAATACGAGCTAATGAATTAAGTTGACTTTGCAAAAACTACAATTTAAATCCTTATTCCATTCAAACCGCGCATTCAACTAATAAGCAGTTATTCAAAACATTAACTACAATTTCAGTAAACCATATGAATGTATCATATGAACTAATAAGCGCATGTCGTGTTCAAAAGGGCCGTGTAATTTGAGGTAGTTTAATTGAAAATTACGCGTTCTACTCTCATAATTGAAAAAAAATGTGAATGGGCTGCACCTTGACAATAATATTTAATCAGAAAAATACATGTTCATTAATTTCGGAAACCTGAGAAAAACTAAACTCTTCCGTAAACAAAATTCGAACTTTTATTATAAGCCACCTTAATGAAATTTAAATTTAATGTTTAATTTAGGGGCCGATTTTTACAGCCGTACCTATACATTTTTCTCGCTAAACGACCCTCTGAACATCCTCAAAATTTATGATTAATTCCTTTTCCCTGACAAATTCTGAACAATATACTGAAACACAGAATTATTTGTAACATATAATCAAGTTGAAATATTAGATTTGCAAAAAGTTGACTTTTTACTGACATATTAAATCAATATAAGACTTCATGGTTTTTGTGCGACAATGAATATTAACCGATTTTGCTCAGAATTTGGAGATTATTTGGGCACTCTAACAAAACTGGGGCATGTGAGCGGAGAAATTCTCAAAAAAATTCACTAATTTTAAATAAGAATAACCCTAATGTATCAATTCGACATGATCATGTGGAAATAGATGCGTTTGCTCGTTAAAGAAAATTAGTTTGTTCACAGAAAAAATATACATTTGTTTGTATAAATTGTTTTGATAATTAGCAGTTTCGTCAAAACAATTGAGTAAACATGAACATTTACTTATGAGAATTCTTTAAATAAATAAAAACTTTTGTCAAATTGTCAAACATTGTTAAACTTTTAATGAATCATAATCGCATATTAATTTTACTCACATTTTATGCAAAAACCTTAATTTACAAATATTATTATTGCAAATAACGAAGAAAAATTAATTATTATTCTGGGTTGAGATCATTGCAGCCCCTCACACTTGGGTAATGCCGTTGCATCCCCTTGTAAGTCTTAAGGTCCTTTATTAGCACGTCTAATCGCGTCCGAATTTTAACACCGCACGGTTGAATATTTTTGTCTAATTTTTGGCATACCTCATCTGAATAACCATATCTCAAATAAAGCAGAGTCGTTTTTTCGATAAAATGTTTATATTTTTTTAATAATCAATATTGGGAATGATTATTGTCGTATATTATTATCATTTAAAGTTGGAATACCCTACTTGTGATTGGTTTGTTGAGGAATTGTTCAGCTTAAAATTGAATAAAACTTTCTAAACTTTAGATTTAACAAAATTTTTCAAAATTCTCAAATTCCGTAACAACTCGCTGGAATCGAACACATTGCTTTCTTATTTGAACGAATTTCCCAGAAATCCCTCTAAGGGCCGACAAGCACTTACATAAAAAAAAAATCTACCCATCCGGTGGACCCTGAATTATTTACTATACAATTTTCAAATCGTGTTAAAGCTCGCTAGAATGGAATAAATTTTGTTTTTGTTTCTTAGAATATATACAAAACTTATTATAATTATAATTGAGAATTAATTATATTATTAGTGAATTTCATTTCATATTCGAAAATTTTATTATTCTGGAATTTTATTGTCCTGAAATTTGATTATTCGGGAATTTATAAATCAGGAATTCTATTACTTTAAAATTTCATGATTCGAGAGTTTTAGAATTCGGGAATAAAAAATTTAAGAAATTTATATTCAATTAAAACATTCAATTTCAGGGATTTTTATATTCGGAAACTTTATTATTCGGGAATTTTATTATTTCAGAATTTTATTGTCCTGAAATTTGATTATTCGGGAATTTATAAATCAGGAATTCTATTACTTTAAAATTTCATGATTCGAGAGTTTTAGAATTCGGAAATAAAAAATTTAAGAAATTTATATTCAATTAAAACATTCCATTTCAGAGATTTTTATATTCGGAAACTTTATTATTGGGGAATTTTATTATTTCAGAATTTTTCTGTACTGAAATTTGATTATTCGAAAATTTTATAAATCAGGAATTGTATTACTTGAAAATTTTATGATTCGAGAGTTTTAGAATTCGGGAATAAAAATTTAAGAAATTTATATTTAATTAAAACATTCCAATTCAGGAATTTTTATATTCGGAAACTTTATTATTGGGGAAT
>JAAAKG020203391.1:0-23306 GCA_010014905.2 Druon quercuslanigerum
ACATTAAAAAATAATTATGCAAAAATGGAATAGTTACAGTTTTAGTTTAAAAAATTAATTTCCAAGAAAAAAAAAGAATTTTCTATTAGTTTAATTGCACAAAAAAGACAGGTTTGTAACACAATAGTGAAACTCCCGTTCAAGAAGATAAAGTTTAAAAAAAGAAGATGAATTTTATACCCAAAGAGGGGAATTTTTAAGAAATTATATAAATTTAAAAAAGAAAATTAAATTTTTTAATCAAAACCGAACAGTTGAATTCGTACCAAAATAGTTGAATTTAAAAAAAAATTACCAAAATATAAACGCATTTTCTACCAGTAAAATTCAATAAAAATACTCATTTTTAATAAAATAGTTAAATTTAAAGCCAATAAGATGAATTTTTTAAAAAGGATATTAATTCTTACGCAAACACGTGAATTTTCAAAGTTACATTTTCAGTTAAAAAAATTAATTTTATACAGAAAAAAAGGAATGTCCTGCCAGTTAAATTGATTAGAAAAGATGAATTTTTAAGAAAATAATTAAATTCGCTGTCAATAAAATGAATTTCTCAAAGAAAAGATTAATTTTTTACCAAAAAAATGCGAATTTTCATCAAATATATGAATTTTCAATCGATTATTTGAATTTTAAAATAGAAAAATCAATTTTTGATTAAAAATATAAATTTTCGACCAATAATGAAATGTTTCTGTTTTCTGGTAAAAAACTCGTTGAATTACCCACTCTAAAGAGAAATTTTCAATTAAAACGATGCAACTTCTAAAAAATTAATTTTTAAAAACGCAATAAAAAATATGAATATTCAATAAAATATTTAAAGTGTAAACCAGAGGAATTAATTTTTAGAGAAAAAGATTCATTTTTAATCGATAAGATTAATTTTCTCCTCAAAAACACGAATTTCAAATAGAATACATGTATTTTTGACAAAAAAAGATGAATCAAAAGCGGAATTTTAAAAATAAAAAAATTATTTGACTAAAAATTTAATAGTTAAATTCTCAGTTAAACAAAAGTTTTCAGCAAAAGAAAACAACCGAATTATTATCGAATCATTTAAATTTTTGAGCAGAGAGATAAAAAAAAGAGAAATTTTTAACAAGGTACACTCAAAAAAATATTTGTAGCACCATTTTTAAATAATTTGTTGATTTTTCAGTAAAATATATTTGCCTTAAGAAAGTTATAATTAAATTTTTATGTAAATAGCAGTATTTTAAGCATAAACAAAATTAACAAAAAATCGAGCAAAACGTGAATTTTCCTGAAAAAAGTCAAATTTTTAAATTTTTAATTTATTTTTAACAAAAAAATCTCTTCTACTATAAAAGATCGCTTTTAAAAAAAGACTAGAATTTTCAAAGTACAAATATAAATTCCCAACAAAGAAGCATCATAGTTTATATTTCAATTATATAGATAAAATTTATTTAAAAAAAAGAAGTTTAAAACCAAAAAGACGAATTTTTCAACACATAAAAATTTTTCACTCTAGAAACAAATAAAAGTTTATCTAAATTGTTGTACCTTCAAGTCTTAACAAACTGATTCAACCAAATCTTATAGACAAAATAGTTGAACACTTAAGCAGAGAATATTAACTATTTATACAAAAACTGAAATTTTCATAAAAAATTACATTTCTGCGAAAACAAATAATTTTTTAAATCAAATCGATAAATTTTTAACAAACTAGTTGAGTTTTCTGTTTAAAAAGATTTCCATTGACATGTCGCTCTGAAAATATTAATTTTCAAACCAGAAATAAGTTTCAATGTGACAAATTGAATATTTATTCCAAAAAGACGAATTCTTAACTAAAAACAATGACTTGTTAACAAAATTGTTAAAATCTCTACCAAATAGTTTAATTTCGCTCCACAAAAGATAAAATTTTTCTTAAAATTGAAGAATTTCTAAACGAAAACGAAGTTTCTAAGAAAGAATTTGAATTTTAAATCTGAAGGACGATTTTTTTAAACCAAACCGGATGATTTGTAAAATATTACTATATTATATTAATACTATATTATTAATATATTAAAATATATTTTAACACAAAAATAGTAAACTTAAATCAAGAGTAAATTTTTGTCGAACTAGTTTCAATTTTCAACAAAGAAGCAGAATTTGCAACCAAAAAGTATGACTTTTTAACAACTTTGTTAAATTTAAAAAAAAAAGTTGAATATTCATCCAAAAAGAATTTAGTTGAGAGTCGTGGGACCGGTACCTCTAGAGAAAAAGGTTCTCTAAGTACTTAAGGATGTTGATCTTGGTGGTTCGGAACCCACCTTAAACTGTAGGTCCCCCTCCCGCCACCAAGTAAATATGTGGGAGCTTTTTCATGACCCCCTTCTAAATTTAAATTGTTAACGTGATTTATAGGCGGGCCCTAAGGAGTTTCTATAAACATTATGTGCTTTTATTTGATAATATTTAGCTTGCACTTCTGACCCTAATTTCTAATTTTTTCAAAATAGGAGAGGGAGAAAGAGAGAGACATTACATATCAAACCGGATAGCACAAAAATGTCCCTTAAGATTCCTGGAACATTCTAATGGAAGGTTTGAAGAATTCCGAAAAGTGTTTCAAGAAGGTTCAAGGAAGCAGAAGAATGTCCGCATTTCCAGAAAGGTTCTCAAGAAAGGTTCGGAGAATGTTCGTGAGGAATTTAATTTATTAAATTTATTCAGTTTATATAATGTGAACATTTTCCATGAATATAACCGAAACCCTCATTGGAAACCTCCCTTGATACAGATATTTAATTTCCTCCGGGAACCTTCTCGAAACATGTTTTGCGGATTATTCTTGAACATTCCTTGAGAACCTTTCTTAACACGCGGACATTTACTTACTTCCGGGAGCCTCCCTGAAACATTTTTTGGGAATGCTTTGAACCTTCTATTCGATTATTCCGGGAATTAACCGGGAAACTTTTCTGCTTCGAGGATGTCATCTGCGACAGAGGTTAGCATTCACATTTGACAAGCTGAATCCTGAATTCTGAAACTGAATTCTGAAGGTCTCATTGGTCAGACATCTAAGAAACATTCAAACTTCTGAGACAGAAAATGAACAGTCTGCGTCGCTCCTTTCTATTTGACATACAAGATAAAGCTGTGTAATCATATTCGGATAGCGTGAACATATAAGTAAATATTTTTCGAGGATTCACTAGGAACGGTTTATTAGTATTTTGAAATATCATTCCTCAGTTTTCAATCGCTGCTACTTCGCAGGAAAAATGCAAATTCTCATTCTACTTTTTGCCTGCACGGGTTTTCTTGACTTTACAGGTAATAGTATTATAATATTAATATTAATAAAAAAGAAATCTTTGCAGTGAACAATTTTGCACTTGCTCAGATCCATACTGAGTATTTTTAAATCCGATTGGAAAACATATTTTACTCCATATGGTGTAGAGAGATGCTACACCCCTAAATGCTCATTTCGAGAGTTTCAAGAAATTTCTATCAAAATATTTCCAAAAATTACGAAATTATTACGGTAGTTAACGAGATTTTAGAAAATTTTAAGAGATACTGAAGTATTTTCAAGAATATTAAAGGACGTTGGGGAATGTGACTGAGATTGGAAGCTTTGAGGATTTGAAGGGATTTTATAAGATTTCGAAAGATTTCATGAGATTTCTGAAAATCTGTAAAGATTCCGAAGAGCAGTAAGAGATTTGAATAAATTTTACGTAATTTGAAGAAATTTCGACGATTTCATCGAATTTGAAAAGATTTTAGGAGACTGCAAAATATTCTAAAGTATATATATGGATTTTAGAGGATTTTCGAATATCATAAAAGAGTCAGAGATTTTTAAGATTTGAAAGAATCTCATAACACTATAAAATGTTTTACGGAATTTCAACTACCTTAAGTGAGTTTCGCACTTTTCAAAGGAACCAAAAAGATTTTTATGTGGAAAAACTTTTTTAAAATTGTTTTAAGAAATTACGTGCGGTGTCAACGGAACTCAACTTTTTTTTTAAATTCCTCCTGATCTGAAAATATTTAAGGCTTTACCAAAATTTACCTAGTATGAGGAAGCAGAATGCTAATCCAATGTGTACAAATAAATCCTCTGGTAAATAAAATAAATAAATAAATACTCTAGAATACCCTAGTAATCACTTAGGCTTAAAACTGCTTTTGAAACTAGAAACCCTGGTAGTCGAACGTGTAATTTTTATTTGAAAATGTTCCAAGATTAATTGAAAAGAATATTAGAAATTAGATAAGTTTAAATTTAAAACAATCATCTTTGTTCGATTTCTCATTCAAAGTCTTGAGAGTTCATATATTTTCCTTACCTCACTTTTCATTAATTCAGCTACATATTAGAAGGAAATATATTGGAGTATTTTACTGAGAGAGTTTAATCAATTATTGAGTACGAAGCCCACTGGCCATTAAATTGCACATTTGGGCAATTAAAAAATTCCTCCGTGCGAAGACCTAACCATTACTAATGTGATTTGTAACTGAATCAGTATCTACTTGGAAACATACTTGGACATTTCAAAAGTTTTCCCGAATATTCCTAGAAAATTTCAATAAGAGGTTTAAATAGTTCAGAAAATGTTCCACGAAGCTTCCCGGAGGCAGGTAAATGTTTTCAAATCCAGGATGGTTCCCAAGGAAGGTTTTGGGAAGTGTGCGTGAGGAATTTCATTAATGAAATTAATTATATCTTAATAATGCAAAAATCTTCACGAACATTCACGAACCTTCCTTGGGAACCTTCCTGGATACGCGAACATTAACCAACTGCCGGGAATCTTGTTAGAACGTTTTTCGTGATCCTACGAACCGTCGATTGTAATATTCCAGGAATGCTAAAACTTTTGTGGAATCCGGTTATATTTATCCAGTGTACAAGAAGTGTATAGATCTTTATTTATTTTGAAAAAATTAGTTGCGATGATGGAAAACAGCGAAAATCAGCTAGCAGGACCATCCCGAACTCATCTTACGATTCCCTTGGGTAGCATCGCTTTCGTTCAAATGCCAAATGACCTTATTCATAAAGGAATGCTTAAAAGTATGGTTGGATATCCTAGCTGGCTAAGTCCACAGCGTCCCCACTATAGCGTTTATACAAAAGAGCGCTTTTTTCTATACGACCCTGAAAATCCCCATCAACTTAGATGGATAGCCCATACCATAGGCTGTGGCCTTGAACGTCGTAACCCTGAAGTAGAAACCTACACCGGATATGTAAAAACGCATCAATGTGTCTTTGTAGCAGATCTTGTGCCTAAGCCTCCGCCTGAAGTAATTTGGGAAAACCCTCCAAGAACCCCACATATTTTTATAAAATCTAAACTTGACAACGAATTTTATGGAGGAGAGCTAAGACCTCTTGAGCAGAATAAAATTCCTGATTGGCTTTTAAATTCTTCTAGTGATGACACTGAGAAGAAGCCGAAAAGCTGTTTCTGTTGTTAAAAATTCAACAGGTGAGTCGTTCCATGTTTTGAAAATCAACACACGAGATCGGGTATCCATTTTAAATTTACGACTGCATTGTACTTATGAATACAGAATACGTGTCAAACCGTTTAAATAAATACACTCCAACTCGAAAGGTACGAGCTCCAAAGATGAGAGTGCTCCACAGATACGAGCGTTCTGACCTATTTGAGAGTCGGGCAGCTGCAAGTGCGCGCTGTCTTGAATTCGACATACGCAGGCGCGTAACAGTCCTGCGTGCGTTCTCACACATTACAACCGAAATTCAAACATTGCAAGAGTGGAATCCGCTTTAAATATCGTATCTTTGGATTAACCACTTCCTAAACTTCTCGTATCTTTGGAGTTCGAGAGTAGTTTCATGTGTATCTTTATAGCAATATATAGTTCAAGCTAAAAATTAGGATTGAAGTTTTTTTAATGCAATAACCTCAATTTTCTTCCCCTCTGCATCATATTTAAAGAGTTTTTATTTTGGAGGAGACCATTCTCAATTAAATAAATTCTTTTTAATATAGTAACTTATCTAGCGAAACTATTGTCTAAGTCTTTAGCGCTTTCAGTTTATATCAATTAGTGGATTTTTTTGTTTGGCATAACTTCATTTCTTATCGAGTTGTGTGGTATTCTTTTCAGTGCACAAACAGTAAAGAGATTATTTGTATTGTCAATTAAGCAAGATGAAATAGAGTGAGTAATCGTGATTAATCGAAGCAGCCTATTTACCAGTTTCACAATATGATGTTTTTATTGTTTCAGTAAAGTTAAGAATGTTAGAGAATTGCGTTGGTATTGAACTTCTATGTTTTTCACGATTTCTCTTTATTACCCCCCCCCCTATAAAAATGTACAATGCGAACAATATACCAAGAAAAATTACATGAAATGATAAAATAAATTATTGCAACCTCGTTTACAAAAAATAGGATTTCCGTTAGAACTAAATTTTGGCCACTAAGAAACAGCAGAAAAAAGGATGCCTTCTCGCTGAAAAGGAAATCAAAATAATGAACTTGTTCTAAAGCAGTCTCCAATTGGTCATCCAAAGAAATCGAAAGAACATTTTTCTTTTAATGAACCCTGTAGAAATTTTCCAAATCTTAATTTGTGAAAATTGTGTTAATTGAATCATTGAAAGAATAATTAACAAATGAAATATTAATGTTTAGCAATCCACTAACGGAATAAAAAAATATCTTTTTATTTAACAAAAGTAAATTACTGAAAATAATTAAAAAAGACAAAGCTATGATTTTATGCGTTAATAAATCAAGGTACAATAGATTAAATGCTTCACCAATTTTTTTTTAAATTTCAAAACAGAAAATTATTTAGACATATTGCTGGTGGAGGTCACGTATCAGAAAAAGCACCCCCTTTCCCTTTTAGAAAAAAAATGACGAACATAACTTCATACGTTGCAAAATGATGCCGATTAATAATTCTATCTTTAAAATTTGTATAGAATGACAATTTTTTTGAATGGTACATTCAGATAACTAAAATAAACATAATTTAGTAAACTCATACAAGTTCTATGTCAAATTGCAAAACTTAACTAATATTTTCATTATTATTAACTGTTTTCCTCCTAAAATTTGTTGTCTTTGCGAATTATAAATTCAACGTTCCGAGATATTGAGCTTATTTTTTTAATTCCGCCAAGCTTTGGAAGATTATTCGTCATGTAATGAAAATGCTTTGATATCAGACAATCATAACACTGACTATTATTATTCTCAAAATATTGTTTGTCAATCATCGCTGGTTTGCAAGTTTTTTTAAATCTTGATTGAAGAAAGGATTGTCGTAAAGGTCAGTTTTCAAAATGACGAAAAAGGTGACATTCGTTTTCTTAATAGGTAAGTAATCGTCTATAAAAAAACATGCTTGCTTTGATGAGATTTTATTCACGAATTAATTTTCCATGACTATTCGTAAAGAACTTGTTTCATAATATTTATTGAACATTTAGGAATTAGACATCTTAAAAAAATAAATGGAAGTAATAAAATATAAATTTGATATACTTTTACATGAAGCTCGCGAACATACCAAAAACACTTCTGAAAACTACCCCTGATAACAATTGAAGTACTTCCTGCGTCAAAACTCAAATTGAGAAAAAATTTAATTGCGCCGGATTTCTCCGCTTTCTTTGGGCTCTCAAATGAGACAACAAACTTCTAAAAATCTTCCCCTATGTGAAACAAACATAGCCCTTGCTAAAAGTTAAATATGCAAAAAAAAAAGGTCGGTTAGAAATGTGTAGCTCATTTTGGGCTCTCGAGTGCATCAACTTTTTTTTCAAAAGACGCCCTTATGCAGAAAAAGCAACCCCTTTCGTGAAAATCCAAATTTGGAAAAAAACATAGTAGAAAGTAGTAGTGGGCTCAAATGCTTAAATTTTTATTTCTAAAACAACCTATGTGAAGAATACAAATTGAAAATTTAAGGAAGCCCAAAAGTCAGAGACTCTATTCATCCTATAAAATTATAAGCAGCATGATTTTTCACAAACAGGGAGAAAAATTGATCGTTAGTCCGAATAAATAGAGTGTCAGACTGACTATATATGAGTTTTAACTACGGGATAGCCCCCTAGATGGTTTGGCATACCATCCGCTGAGGGTCAATATTTGGTGCTTAGGTTTACCATCTCCGAATGCCAAGCTTACGATTCTTGAGTGTTAAAATTTGAAGGCTAGATTGACTATCTCAGAGTGTCGAGCTTATGATACTGAGAGTTTTTACTACATTATCTTAGAGTTTTACCTTGAAAATCCAAAAGTATTTAAGAAGAATATAGAAAATGGTTAAATCTATTACGTTCATATACTCAAAATGATTATCTCTCTTAGTCAAAACAACTGTAGCGGATAATCAAAACTACTGTATTTTATAATTGAGCAGAGTATCTTGGGTACTTATAATAATTTTTTTTTTGTAAAAAAATAATTATTAAAAAGGAATTTTGTTACACATCAGAAGCATCACGTGAAGTGGGTATATTTCTCGTTACATAGACACTGCAAAAATGGTTAGTTAAGCGAACTATTTAGTTTGTACGATACGGCACTGCTATTTTGTTAGTTGGGACAACCATTTAATTAGTTGCGGTTACTAACTGAATAGTCGCTGCAACTAATGGAATTGTTGTCCCAACTAATAAAATAGTAGTCTCAACTAATAAAGTAGCAGTACCATATCTTAATAACTACATAGTTGGCTCAACTAATCATTTTTTTAGTGTATATTGTGTTATTAAAGTCCCAAGCTTGTTTTTTCATAAAACGGAATGTGTAAATTTACATTCAAAATTATAGATTACGGAAAGATAGCAGAAGATGAAATGCATTATCAACAAAATAGATGAATTTTTAAATATAAAAAATAAATGTATACCTTAAGAAATACATTTCCAACACAAGAAGATGGATTTTGGAAAAAAAAATATATAAAACAAACAGTCACATTAGCCACCAAATAGATCAACTTTACAGTAAAAGAAACGAATTTTCCTAAAAATAGTTACAGATTTAACCAAATATTAACATTTTTAACGCCAAAAGACGAATTATTTTTAAACAACACTTGCATGTTTAATTCAAAAGGATGACTGTTTTTATCAAAAAAGTTCATTTTCAACTAAGAAATATGACTTTTTTACAGTCAAAAATAAATTTTCCAGAAAAGAGTACAATTTTTAAGTTAAAAAGTCGAATGTTTTAGAAAACAGTTGACTTTCAGGTCAGAAAAGATGAACTTTTCCCCTGATAGTTAAATTCTCAACAAAAAAGTTGAACTTTGAACAAACAGGGATACATTTTTTACCCCAAAAGACGTCTTTCCAAAAAAATGCATGAATTTTCTATCGAATAATTAAATGTTCAATAAAAAAGTTGAATTTTCTAAAAACAAGATTATTTTTTTGCCCAAAAAGACGACTTTTCAACAATAATGCATGAATGTTCTACCAATCAGTTGAATTTTTAACATAAAGAATATACAGTATGAAGTTTTAACCAAAAATGGAATCGTCCAATCTTCTGATAAAAAATTATATAAACAAAACTGTCAAATAAAACATATATTCAAATAAGTTGTTAAATTTTTGAACAAAAAAATAAATTTTTGACCAAGAAGATTAATTTTCTATCAAAAAAGACAAATTAAAATTTTTTCCAAAGAACAGATAAAGTTTTAACTAAACATAAAATAGTTTAATTATGAGAAAAAAAATCATTTTTAACAAAAAAAAAATAAATTTTCTTCAAAGTTAAGTAAATTAAATATAATTGTCAAAACAAAACATTCGTGAAAAATGAAAATTTCCGAAAAATTAAATAGTACAAAATAAAATAAAGGAAATGTTTATTAAGGAAATTAAAATATTTTGAAATCAAAATTCAAGGAAATTAACATTCGTAAAAGTTAAATTGACGATACTGCATGATTACCGAATTTTTATAACCTCAAGTATCAAAAAACGAAGATTTCCGAAATAAGTAAATTCTCAAAACTGCAGAATTTTCGAATTCCCCCAAAAAATATTTTCAAAACGTTTGCCAAGCTAATGATTTATTTTACAGCAGTATCTCTGTAGATTAGAATTTTAAATAACTCTCCTAACATATTACGTAAATCGATTTTCTGTTGTTTAAATAAAGACGAGAGTAAAAATTTTAATGAACTGGAAAAGGACAAAACGATATAAAAAAAAATGTGTTACGTAACATATGAACGATCCCTAATTTGGAATATCGAAAACTTACTAACTTCGGGCTTTACAAAATTCTGATTATAAAAGCTCAGAAATTTAGAATTTTTGAATTTTCCTACTCAGTTTAGCGAGAACGAAATTCACAGGATCGTGAAAAAAAAATTGATTAAAAATAATAAAAATATTTGTCTGATATTCCGAATAATAATCAAAACTTAAATTTCTCACAAAGTTTTCGACTTTACATAGATACAAATTGTGAAATATCAATTATTTTTTAATACTCATGTAACAAAATATAAATATTCTGAAAGTAAAACTGAATAAAACTAGAAAAATTCAAGGATTGTTAGTTTCCAAAACTTTTAAACAAATATATTAAACCTCAGGGTATTTTCAGTTACAAACATTAATTGGACTCAAAAATACCGAAATTTTAACTTCTAAAAGTAGCGAATTCCCGAAAAAGAAAATATTTGAAATAGAAAATTTCCGAGAATTGAAAATTCCCCAATGATAAAATTACTGACAGTTATAATACATAAGTAATATTACCAATGAAAACATAGTAAATAAATAAAATATTTAATAAAATTTGCACACACAAAAAATATAGGTTTAGATCCTATAATGACATTTTTGTAATATTTTAGCAATGGCATGGAAACCAGATAAAAAGTTATTGAAATGGGGCACGAAATAAATAATATTTAAATATTTACAAAATTGATGAGAAAAGCGGAGAAAAATGTTCTTGCTAGTAAAAATATTAATTTAAGAGCAAATACTAGTCACATACAAATTACTCCATAGATCCATAAATTGAACATTATTTTTATTCAATGTTTGAAAATTTTTGAATATTAAATTCGGAACGCTTTAATTAGTTTTCAATTTTTCTATATTTTATTTTCAAAATTATAATCTACAAGCCTTTCAGTTTTTAACGATTAGAAATTTTCTGTTTTCTGAATATTAATATGAAATAATTTTATTTACAGATTGTCCAATTGAAAAACATACCTTTAAATTTTGAACGCTTTCAATTTATTTATGATAACGAAAATGTCTGTCTTTCAACTTTCAAACCAAAAAAAAAGAAGTTGTAAGTCGAATAAAAATTAGAGAAGTTATGAGTGATTGTTCACATGAAACTACCCAAAAACGGTTTTTTGGCCATAAACTGATATTTTGGGGGTGTATTTGAGATTTCTCCCCTACCATTTTTCTCAGTTTTCCTAGACCTACAACTTGTGATCGGTCTCCATAAAAGTATATTTTCACTGTCACACAGTGTAATGTATTTTTTAATTAATTTTGTTTAACAGAAACATAAAGTTAATCATCTGATTATGAATGTCGAAAAAAAAGGATTTTTTATGACGACAAATGCCTAAATAATGCATTTGTTTATTGAATTTGTTATTAATATTAACCATAATAGTCTTAACAGATTTTCTGCATTTAAATATTGTTTGCATTTAAACTTCTTGCAACATAAATTTAAAAAATGTTAAATTATTGAAAATTATAGAAAACACATTTTTAACAAATAATTTGTTTATAAAAATTTATTTGTTTATTGTGTCATTACGGAATATCTTTATACAATGTAAATCTATAAAACGTTGGCGATTACAACAATTTTCCTATTCTTGACGAGCACAAGGAACGTCAAAGAGAAAAAATTGCCATTGTTTTCGTCATATTTATTTATTTATAAAAAAATGGAAAAACTAAATTAAAAATCAGGCTCCACAACTTTCTATGAAATTTTATCAACTTTTTTTTAAACGTCCAAATCGGTCCTTAGGTTCAGCCGGAATCGTATTTTAAACCAAAAAAGTAATTTTTTATTCTAAATAACATACAATTCACAAATTTTGACAGATTTGTACCGAACAAATTTTCAAAAAGCCGAAAAAAATTTTGAAACAAAGCTTTTCAAGACTTCCCATAATTTTACAATTTTTCAGTTACATTAAAAGACATTTGGATAAAAACAATATAATTATGAAGAAATTTTTATATTGAGATTAATATTAATAATATTATAAACAAATATAACAAACAAATGCATTATTCAGGCTTTTTTTACAGAAAACTAGGTTTTTTCTATGTGATTTTTTTTTAAAGTCCGAACTTTATGAGAATTTTAGAAAAAATCATAATTCGTTGATTAATCTTATGATTTTTTCAAAAAAATTTAATAAACAAATGCATTATTCCGGCATTTGTCGGCAGAAAATTTGGCTTTTTAATGCCAGTCCTTTCAGATGGGAACTTCATCACAATTTCAGCAACATTCATAACTAGCTGATAAATTTTACAATTTTAACATTTTTATATCTTTCAAAATAAAGAAATTTTCATTATTTATTAAATATTTGAGATTTAATATATTTAATTGTATATTAAATTTTAATCATTATTTATTTCTTAAATTTTCTTAGAAAATGTTCACGAATTAATATTAATTTGTTTTTTAAATCTCTCAAATGAGATGCAGAAAGAAAATATAAAATGTAATGTCTTTTTTTTAACAAAAAAAAAATTTTGGTAAAAAGATTATTGTTTTTATTTGAAAATTCTATGGTTATTTTTGTGGTACGGAATTAATCTAGTTTTTGGACAAACATCTACTATCAGGTACATAATTTAATTATTTGTTTAAGAACTCATGTATATAAGTTTTTGAAAATTTATCTTTTTGCCTAAATATCGAAACGCTTGGTTTTTTTTTAGTTTAAAATGAAAGTTTTTTGCTTGAAAATTCAACCTCCTTGGTAAAAAATGTTTGGTTAAAAATAAATCTGTTTTAGTTATGCTTTCAGCTACTTTTTAAAATTTGTATTTCTTGGTTAAGTTCAACTATTTCTTATTTTAAGTCAAATCTTTTTGTTTGAAATATAAACTAATACATTTTTCGTTAAAATATATACATATTTTTTCAAAGTAGAACTACTTTGTTAAAAATCCATTTTTGTTGTTGTAGTTTTATCATTTTAGTCAAAAACTAATTACATGTTTGAATGCTTTAGTTGAAAATTCTGAACTACTTTGTTAAAAATAAAATTTTTTGTTGAAGGTTCATCGTTTTAATTAAAAACTCACATCTTTGATTGAAATTTTTAATATTTTCTTGAAAATTATTTTGTCCGCTTGTTTGAAAATGAACTTTTTGAATAAAAAAAATCTTTGGTTCTAATCTAAATATTTGGTTGAAAAATCATGTATTTTGTTGAACATTTGTTTTTTTTTTATAGTTAGAAACTTCATCCTGCTTGTTTCAAAAATCAACTTTTTGGTTAAAAATTACTAATTTTTTTGTTAGATTAACTGTTCTCATAATTTTATAAATTTCCCTAAAGCTGTTGCGAAAGCAACTCCGATCATTATTAACATTATTTATTGTTAATAAACGCTCTTGCTGCAGTTTGACAAAAAAAACATTTTCCATTAATTTATGACACAAGATAAAACATTAAACTCTCGTAATATTTTCTCGTATGACGAGCCTTTATTTATTCACAGACTTTTAAGCAACATATTTTTTATACAAATCCTTTCTTCTTTGAATGAGATTGAAATTTATATGGCAAGTTAGAAAAATGCAATTTAATTTTGTTTGATCTTCTTAACTTTGTTTAAACAATGGAGAGTCAATGTTTTTAAAGTAAAGACAGGCTACATCAGGTTTACAATTTCATAATATGACCTTCTTATTCTTTCAACAATGTTTTACGATTGCGTTATTGCATTAAACATTTTTATTTTTCACGTTTTACATTTTTATAACTTTTATTAATTATAATATACAATTTTTTGTAAATTTATTTATTTTCACTAAACAATAAGTTGCTGTCCACTATTATTTATAATTCTTATTTTTGTTTTAGAAAGTGCACAGGAATCTTATTTCGATAAAAAAATTTCTAACTTTTTTCAAGTTTTTTTTTAATTCATCTTTTTTAGAAGAAATATTATCTTTCTTGAATAAAAATGCAATGATTTGATTGAATATTTAACAATATTTGTTGTAGTTTTAATCGAAAAGTCTGCCGTTTTGTTTAAATTTAACTATTTCGTATAAAATTTACTTTTTATTTAAATTCAATATTTTATTGTTGAAAAGAGAACTGGAATCTTTTCTGGATAAAAATTCAATTTTGCTTTTTTTTAAATTCAAAATTCATTTGTTTTGAGAAAAATTTTATCATTCATGGATAGTCATAGAAATTTTTGATTAAAAAATAAACCATTTTGTTGAAATGTTGTACTTTTTGGCTGAAAATTCTACTGTTTTGTTGGAAATTTAGTTTTGTTTTAAATTTATATTTTGGCTTATAAATGAACTTAAATAATTGCGGGGCCTAAAAAACAATATTTCGTTTCTTATTAACAATTCACCTTTTCTAGTAAAAATTTAATGTTTCTTGAATAAAATTAGAAACGCAATTTTTTGTGGATAATTTAACTATTTTGTTAAAAAATTATTCTTTTTGGTTGAAAAAATTGATCTTTCTCAATTGAAAATTCAATTTTTTTTCGTTAAAACTTATTTTTGGTTAAAAAATTCATATTTTCACAGTGGAAAATCAACGGAAATCTTTACAATAGCAAATCAATTTATTATATTCAAAATTTATCTTTTTGATTCTAAAATTCAAAAGTTTTAAGAGAAATGTCATTGTTTTGGGTAAAAATGCATCTATTTGGAAGACAGTTCAACAATTTTGTTAAAAAGTCGTCCTTTCGGTTTAAAAAAAAATTCGTTTTTTAAGATTGAAAATTCAATTTTTTCATTAAAACTTACTTTTTTGTTGAACAATTTTTATTTTGATCGTAAAAAGTCAACTGAAGTCTTTTTAAACAGAAATTCAACTACTATTTTCTTTATTTTTTTTTATTTAAAGATTCATTTGTTTTTGTAGAAATATAATTTATTTGTAATGAAAATGCAACATTTTGGTTCAAAGTTATTCTTATTTGCTTGAATATTCAACTATTTTGTTTAAGAGATTCGGTCGAATCAATCTATTAAGAAATCATTTCTTTATTAAAGATTGATATTTTTAGTTGAAAATTCATCTTTTTGTTTTGAATGTTTATATGTTTTTTTAAAAAATAATCTTTTTTAATTGATAATTCAACTACTTGGGTAAAAGTTACATTACACTGTTTAGTTAAAAAACATTTTTTTTGTTTAAAATTTATTTTTTAACCGAAAAGTTAACTTTTCAGTTTTTTTAAGACTGATGTTTTTTATTCAAAAATTTATTTTTTTTCGCAAAAAAAAATTTTTTTTTGCTTAAAAATCATATTTTTGTTTGAAATTTTAATTTTTGTAGAAGAAATTTGTCTTTTGAATTGAAACTTCAACCATTTAGATCAAATTTTATTTCATTCTTGAGTGAAAAATATTTATTCGCTGAAAATTCGTTTCATTTTTATATTGAAATAGAAAATATAACATTATTAAAAAACTAAAAAAGTGAGCACATTTTGAAAATTGTTGTGACCACTTTTTTAGCATTAGAAAACTCGATGTGACGAGCATTAAAAAAGACGAAAAATTTATAATAATTTTTTTTTGATAAAAAACAAATTACAAAAGTTACAGCATTTACAAAATTCCAAAAAATAAACTGAAATGAAAATTTTAAGACAAAAAAACCAACGATATGAAAAAATTCACATAAAGAAAAAAATTTCTTTCTTAACACCTTACAAGACTATTGTAACAACTTTTAGAATTTTTCTGAAAAATCAAAAATTTAAATTTTGATCGCCCAAAAAATAATCTAAAATAGTAAATGCCATTTTGCAAACAAACTACGAAAGATACAATAAAATTTGATTTAAAAAAATTGTACATCTAAAAAAGATCTTTAGTTTAGGACTTGTAGTTTTTTTTATTCGTAAAAAAAGTATTAAAAATAGAAAAATTAATTTTTTAAACAAATTTTTTAGACAAAATAAAGAAGCTACGCAGAAAAATTAAGGGATACAAATTTTTTACTCAAAGAAGAGCTAAAAATTCCCTTTTTAAAAGATTTTTAATAAGATGCGTACTTTTTATTTTAATCACAAAAAATTACATTGACAATAAAAAAATCAATTTTGTTGCAAAAACGATGCAAGGTACGAGAACAGATAAATTAACAACAAGTTTGCATTCTAAAAAGATCTACAAATGTTTCGTAAGCTTTTGGTATAAAAATACATGAAAAATAAAAAAAGTAACTTTCTGGAAAAACCACGCAAGCTAGAATAGCATTAAACTTATAAAATTCTTCTCCTAAATGATATCTACAAATTTTCTTAAAATCATTTCACACTACTAGGATTCGGATTTATTATTTAAATCGTAAAAAATTATATTGAAAATGAGCAAATAAAATTTATGATAAAACGACTTTCTTTCTTAAAAGTTCAAATTTTTGCTTGAGAATTCTTCAATTTTATTTAAAATTCATATTTTTTGGTAGTAAAATAATCTTTAGAATTAAAAATACAACTTTTCGGTTCAAATTTTTTTTTTTTTTATTTCAAATTCATCTCTTTAGTTAAAAATTCAATCTTTTGCTTCATAATTCTTGAATTTTGTTAGAGTCTTCCTTTTTGATAGTAAATTCATTTTTTTTTTTAAATAATTCTTTTTGAGTTCAAAATTCGACTTTTTGGTTGAGAATTCTTGAATTTGATTCAAAATTCATCTTTTTTGGTAGTAAATCAATCTTTTTGTTTAAAAATGAATACTTTTTCCATTATAACTTAAACTTTTTGGTTGAGAATTCTAAAATTTGTTTCGGAATTCGTTTTTGTGTAAGCTATTAATTTTTTTAATTTTTTTTGTTTTAGTTAAAAGTTCTATTTTTTGGTTCAGAATTCTTAAATTTTGTTTGAAAATCTTCATTTTTGGTAGTAAATTAATATTTTTGTTAAAAATTCATATTTCTTCATTAAAAATTAATCTTTTTGGTTGAGAATTTTTAAATTAGTTTCACAATTAGTTTTTTTGTTAAAAAATTCATGTTCTTCTTTAAATATTATTTTTTTTCTTTATTCGAAATTCTATTTTTTGATTCAGAATTCTTGAGTTTGAATTCTTCAATTCTTGAAACAGTCTTCTCTTTTGGTAGTAAATTAATTTTTTTTTTAAATACATCTTTTTCAGTTCAAATTTCGACTTTTTGGTTGATAATTCTTAAATTTAATTCAAAATTCGTTTTTTTGTTAGTAAATTCATTTTCTGTTTTAAAAATTATTCTTTTTTTTTTATTAAAAGTTCTATTTTTTAGTTCAGAATTTTTTATTTTTAATGGAAATTCGCACGTTTACGTAGTACATTAATGTTTTTGTTTACAAATTGATCTTTTTAGTTAAAAATTCAAATGTTTGGTTCAGAATTCTCGAACTTCGTTAAAAAGTCTTCCTTTTTAATAGTAAATTAATACTTTTGTGTAGAAGTACACCTTTTTTAGTTTAAAATTCGACTTTTTGGTTGAGAATTCTTGAATTTGATTCAAAATTCATCTTTTTTGGTAGTAAATTAATATTTTGGTTTAAAAATTCATATTTTTTCATTACAACTTAAACTTTTTAGTGAAGAATTCTTAAATTTGTTATAAAATTCGTTTTTTATTTAGTAAATTAATTTCCTTTTTAAACAATTATTCTTTTTCTTTATTAAAACTTCTATTTTTTGGTTCAGAATTCTTGAATTTTGTTAAAAAGTCTTCCTTTTTGGTAGTAAATTAATATTTTTGTTTAAAAATGCATCTTTTTCAGTTCCAAATTCGACTTTTTGGTTGAGAATTCTGAATTTGATTCTAAATTCATTTTTTTTTGCAGTAAATTAATCTTTTAGTTTGAAAATTAATATCTTTCATTAAAACCTAAACTTTTTCGTTGAGAATTCTTAAATTTGTTTTAAAATTCGTTTTTTGTTAGTAAGCTCATTTTCTTTTTAAAACATTATTTTTTTTATTAAAAGTTCCATTTTTTGGTTCAGGATTCTTGAATTTTGTTAAAAAGTCTTCCTTTTTGGTAGTAAATTAAATTTTTTTTAATACATCTTTTTCAGTTAAAAAATTAACATTTTGGTTGAGAATTCTTGAATTTGATTCAAAATTCATATTTTTTGGTAGTAAATTAATATTTTTGTTTAAAAGTTTATATTTTTTCATTAAAACTTAATCTTTTTGGTTGAGAATTATTAAATTTGTTTCAAAACTTGTTTTTTCGGTTAATAAATTATTTTTCTTTTCAAACAATTATTCTTTTTTTTTAAAACTTCAATTTTTTGGTTCAGGGTTCTTGAATGTTGTTAAAAAGTCTTCCTTTCTCGTAGTAAATTAATCTTCTTGTTCAAAAATTCATATTTTTTCATTACAAGTTAAACTTTTTGGTTGAGAATTGTTAAATTTGTTTCAAAATTCGTTTTTTTGGTTAGTAAATTAATTTTCTTTTTAAACAATTATTCTTTTTTTTAATTAAAACTTCTATTTTTTGGTACAGAATTCTTGAATTTTGTTAAAAAGTCTTCCCTTTTTGGTAGTAAATTAATATTTTTGTTTAAAAATGTATCTTTTTTAGTTCAAATTTTGATTTTTTGGTTTAAAATTCTAGAATTTTATTCAAAATTCTTTTTTTTTTGTAGTAAATTAATATTTATGTTTAAAAATAATATCTTTCATTAAAACCTAAACTTTTTCGTTGAGAATTCTTAAATTTGTTTTAAAATTCGTTTTTTTTTTTGTTAGTATATTTATTTTCTTTTCAAGACATTATTTTTTTTATTGAAAGTTCCATTTTTTGGTTCAGGATTTTTGAATTTTGTTAAAAAGTCTTCCTTTTTGGTAGTCAATTAACATTTTTTTAATACATCTTTTTTAGTTAAAAATTTAACTTTTTGGTTGAGAATTCTTGAATTTGATTCAAATTTCATCTTTTTTGGTATGAAATTAATATTTTCATTTGAAAATTTATATTTTTTCATCAAAACATAATCTTTTTGGTTGAGAATTCTCAAATTTGTTTCAAAAGTAGTTTTTTTGTTAGTAAATTAATTTTCTTTTTAAACAATTATTCTTTTTTTATTGAAAGTTCTATTTTTTGGTTCAAAATTCGTAAATTTTGCCTCAAAATTCTTATTTTTAATTAGCAAATAATTCTTTTTGCTGCAAACATATCTTTTTTTAGTTCAAAATTAAGCTTGTGGGTTTATTGTTCTTGAATTTTTAGATCTTCTGTGTCTCAAGATTTTTAGACTTTTAACACAAGAACAAATTGGTATATAAATAAAAATAAAAATGAATAATTTTTTTAAAACTATATTAATCCATATTCATTTAAATTAGATTAAAAATCAACTTTAAAATCCTATTTAACGTCCCAAAAAATTTCAGGTTAAATCAGAATTTTTGGTTAATTTACCCAGAATTCTGGTTAATTTACCCAGGCATTTTTTGAGTGAGTTGTAATTTAAAGAAAGATTATAAAAGATCCTAGACATTAAAAAGGAACAAAAGGAAGAAAAATTCTTGAAGAAGAAAAAAAATGTTGACAAAAATAAAAAGAAGGGAGGAAAAGTGAGAAGGCAACCAACCAAATCCCTTTTGGTTTGGTTTGATTTAGTTGGTTGCCTTTTAATTTTTCTTTCCTCTTTTTTATTTTGGTCAAAATTTTTTTTCTTTTTCAGGACATTTTTTATTGTTATTATTTTCTTAGGAAATTTTTTTTTAATTGCAATAGGAATAATTTGATGGTGGTTGTCCAGAAGTTTTTATTGGATTCTTGTTGTTATTTTCAGGAATTCTATACACTAATGTTTAAAATTGTAAAAAATTCTTATTCTTCTGAACTTTGCTTAAACAATGAAACGCAGTGTTCTTAAATTAGAGACAGACTAAATCACGTTCAAAATACCATCATGAGACCTTTTTTATTTGTTTTAATAGAGATAAAAATTGTACACCGTCACATTTTTTTATTCAGTTTGTCTATTTTTCACGATTTCCCTGTTTATAACTTTTTGAGATTATTATATACAGTTTTAAATAATTTTCTTTTCGCCAACCAATTAGTTTTTCTTTATCTAATTAGAAATGATCTCGATGAATCACATGAGTAATTTTCTTTTTCATAAAAAAAATTTTACGGTCGTGATATTTTCTCGTACGACAAGCCATTATTTATTTACAGCATTACAAATAATGTATTTATTACAAATCTCTGCTCTGAACAATAATTGGAATTTTTAACAAAATTGTTGAATTTGCAACAAAACTCATGAATCTCTGATAAAAGAAAAATGTAATGTCAAGAAAAAGTATATACTTCATAATTTCATTAAACAATACTTTAGCTTGTAAAAATGTTAACTTAAAACAAAAAAACGAGTTTTAGGCAAAACAGGTGAATTTTCAACAGAAAAAAATGTAACCGAATAGTTAAACTTTTATGACAGAAGATGAATTTTCAGCCACAAGAAGATAAATTTTTAAGGACATCTATTTTGTATTTTGTATCTAAATAGAATAGATTATTTTCAGTTTAAGAAAGAAGTTTTTCACATAAGAATAAATTCTCATAAAAAAATTAACATAAAATTGACTTGAATATTAATTAAACCAAATTAATTTGAAAAACAATTTTTAATCATAAAAAATATTTATGAACAAAAATTGTATAATTTTTAAGAAAATACATGAATTTGCAATGAAATTTTAAATTTTGCAATTAAAATTTAAAAATTAGAAAAACTAAATAAGTTAGAAATGAAAATTTTGTATTGGCCTTTTTAACCTACTAACTAAGTTTTCTTTCAAAAAGTTTAATTTTCTAAGAAGAAAAAGTCAAAATCTCAAAGGCATCCTATAAAAAACAATTTTGTTAATTACAATCTTGTTGCACTTTGTACTAAATTTGTTAATTTTTAACGTTATTATTACCGATTTGAATAGAAAATTCGAATTTGATCGGAATATGATTAGTAACAAATTTGTAAATTTTTTTAATGAACAACTTTGGTTGATTAATTTTTTTCGTGCCTCATGTCATTTTTTAGAAAATTTAATTATTTTATTGCTCATGTTATTTTTTATGAATTTAACGAAAAATGTGAGTCCTATCCAAAAATTACTGATAAATTGGTAGCTCTTTTATGATTGATTAGCTTCTGCTTATTCATTTTTTAACAGCTTGCGTTGTGTGTCCCAAAATTAATTTTTTTTATTTTTCTTCTAATTCATGCGATTAAAACAAAAATTTCTCGCTTCATCAAAAAATGATTATAGACAATGTTTTTGTGTGTAAATTACCAAAATTTGTTTATTAATATTTCTTTGTAGCTTGCTCCGATTCTCCTGAATGTTATTTTTTTTTTATTTTCAATGTCTTTTTTTCGGGATTACCACAAAAAGTATGGATTATAGCAACAAAATTATTCTGAAAAATTTGCAGCTCTCTTTTTTAGGTGATCAACTTTTCTCTATCTATTTTTTTCCTAGCTTGTGTTATTTGTCCAAAAATGTATATGTTTTTTTTATCATTATTTTTGCGAATAAAAAACTACGTGTCCTATAAAAAATTATTGTTACAAATTTATAAATTTTTTTGGTGGGTAAAGTTATACTTATTTAGAATTTTAAGACATTTTTTTCTAAAAGTACATATGGTAGCTTTTTTAGTACGTTTCCAGATGATAAATAATTTTGGTAAAAAAAATCTTTTTTTTTTCAAAATTCATCTCCATTAGTTGAAACTACTAATTTTTGATCGAGAATTCTTAAATTTTACTAAAGATTTTTTTTATGGTAAGAAAATAATCCTTTTGTTAAAAATTTTTTTTAAAGTGAAAATACAACTGTTTGGTTAATAGTTTTAAATTTGATGAAAAAAATTTGTTTTCCGGTTGAGAATTAATCTTCTTCTTTAAAAATTCTTCTGCTTCATCAACTTTTCCCCTTGTCCACATGAACTTAGTGTTCATCTAACTCTGTCTGCCACGCTCTTTCCCCCTTCCTTATCCCCTGCACATCTCACCAACACATACTCTCAATATTCCCTTTCATAACCACAAAACCTACACACTTTCATTTCTTGACACATCCAATATTTACACTCATTCTTTCCTTCTCCCATTCTGTATCATACCTCCATGGACTACCTGCACTTCTTTTTCAACTTCTCTAAATATTCTGGGACCCCTTCTATCTTAATCAATTTGTACCATTTATTGTATTTTGACTCCATAATCTTTTTCCAACTTTTCTCTTCCTGCCCCTTGATCATGTACCCCACTATTTCCTGTCACACCCTTCCCTCATCATCCATGCTCCATTCCCTTCTAACTTGCCATCCTTCCTCCTTCAATATATATCTTCAATATACCGTGTTTACTTTTCTCTCTCATACTTGAGAAACTTTACTACGCTTACCACTCTTAAGTTTCTCTTTGAAATTGCAAACTCTTTTTCTCTGCCTTATTAACAATTTCTCTCTTCCTGTTTCTTCTCTCATCATATAAACTTTGCACTTTCTGATCACTCCCATAATCCATCCTAGAAATTTCTTTTGCATGTTTTCTACCTTTTTTTTACTCCTTCTATCCCCAAATCTCTATTCCATAACACATCACTGACTATGCCAGTGAATCAAAAAACCATTCTCTTATCTTCTATTCCTCTTTGAATCTTCTTCTTCCAATCCTTCACACTTGAACCATCATCACACTCCCAATTTCTATCAATTTTCTTACCTGCGGGTCATTTCCACCTCCCGCTTCGAACCAGAATCCGAAATAGTAAACTTCCTCTACGATTTCCACGATTTCCCATTGATCTTCCCTTCATACTTTACTTTATTCTTTCTCTTCGTGAAACAAACTATCTTTTTTTTCGTCTCATTCACTGTCAGGTCTTGCTCTCTCAAATACTCTTCGAATCCTTTCATTAGTAAGCTTATTCCACTTTCATTTTCTGCCAGAAGCACTACATCGTCCGCGTACGCTAACGAGAATGTCCACTTATTTCCTAGTACTCTACCCCCTTTCTTTTCTTTTCCATTTTCTCCT
>JAAAKG020203402.1:0-23305 GCA_010014905.2 Druon quercuslanigerum
TAATAAGCATATAATTTTTAATAATAATTGTTTATAACAATATCTTGTCTTAACTACTTTTGAGTACGTTTTGAGTACTTTTGTGACAAAAAGTGATTGTAATTGATTGAAAGTATGAGCTCTATCTTCTTATTGATAAACAATTATTTATTAATAATAATTGTTAATAACAATATCTTGTCCTAACCACTTTTGAGTACTTTTTTAGTACTTTTTTGGCAAAAAAGTGATTATAATTGATTAAAATGTAATCTTCATTTTTTTATTAATAAACAAATAATGTTCTATAATAATTGTTTATAACATTAATATCAATGAAAAGAATATACTACACATTTCCAGCCAATTACAATCACGTTTTTGCCACAAAAGTACTAAATAAGTACTTAAAAGTGGTTAACACAAGATATTGTTATAAAAAATTATTATTAAAAATTATTTGTTTATTTATAAAAAAATATAGAGAACATTTTAAATGAATTAAAGTCAGTTTTTTGCCACAAAAGTGCCCAAAAGTACAAAACTTGCTAACACAAGATATTATGACAAACAATTATTTGTTTATCAATGAAAAAAGACGTATTATGCATTAACAAAGAAACTATTAGGAGTAGGACACTTTTTTTAACTTACGATAAATTGATTATAATTTTATTTATATGATAGGAAATTTCTCGTGGGACTTACAGGAAGTTGGGGTATTTTCAAAAAACTAAACTTTTCTGGTTTTGTTCAAAAATGCAAACAAAAATGAATTTTTAAAACTACGCAATTCCCAAACTAATAGGGCTAAAAGGGTTTTTCTTCAGATGTACGCAGATTTTCATTTACTCTGTTTCCTCTTCTGGCATTATCAACGCAAACTAAACCTGATACGATTTATTTTGAAAAAACTAAACTCCACTTTTTTTTTATAACTCATGTCCTATCAGAGCTAGAACATTGAGTCTACTGTCACTCATCTGTGGAATACTTTTTCGTAAAGTAATTAGGTAAAAAGGTACGCAATGATTTTTTTAACTTAGCGATTTTTCGCTGAAAATATAAAGGAGAGAGGACTTTTCAATGTACCATAACTCGGAACCTATGAAGGAAAGCGGGTTATTTTTTCACCAAATTTTTTTATAATTTTGTTCTCTTTCTTTCTCCCTTTGGACATTTTGCTCTAAAATGCAATGTGAATCATTCGTTCATACAAACGTGATTTTTGGAAATGTTTAAAAAAATCGGTTTTCCCTTCAAGTTCGTGGTAAAATTTTTAGTATGTTATATAGGACTTCTTAACAAAGCTTTCACATAAACAGAATAAAAAAATGAAAATAATGAATGGATAATTATATTTTATAATGAAAAGAAGAAATATCAGCAGAAGATGGATACAGTTTCTTAGAAGCAGAGCGCTGATTTTACAGTTGAAAATGCATAATTTCGGGGGAAGAAGAGTTATTGGGGAAAAATTGAATTTCAAATGGAAAATATTCTCTGGGAAAAAGATCTCATTGACGGTAAAATGAGAATAGCGTTGGACACTTCAGTTTACTTTACGGAATCGTAGTTTTCATTTTCCCTTCAAGGCAGTCCAAGAACCTTCTTTCTGTTGCAATAACTCTGGTTCTTAGCAGGGTATGGTACCCGCTGGGTAGCTCGAGATTTCTTTGCAGATGGAATAAAGATGAGGAGGCATTCGGCAAACATAGAGCTCCCTCTCTAACCCCTGCGAGTTTCTATGACTTATTTTCTCGAGCCAGTTTTCAGACCTAGAAGAAGACATATATTTTGGTCTATGTATTAACTAACCATTAAAGTTGAACTGAGGTTTGCTTACGTTCATTATACAAGCTTCCTTTCAGAGGTACCTCATCTCTTTTTCTTATCGATCGTAAGAAGCGTGTAATTCTCGTAATTCCACTTTTTCACAAAGCTTTTTCAGGTTTCATAATCTCCTGATTTTATATTCATTAGAACGTATTCATTTAATCTTTTCTTATTTTTAAGGCATTTAATATTCTGCTTATTACAAATCTCCTTGCTGCCATTTTGGCTGAAAAGAGTTTTTTTTTTAGGTATTCTTGTTTATCTTTTTGGCGAGAGAAATATAATTTTAATCATTTTTGTTCATTACCTTTATTATTTTTATTAAAACTTTATTTTTTATTGATGTGTTAGGTTGGATCACAAATAAACAAAAACTGTATGTTTTTTGTGATTATAAGTGTTTATAAGAAACTGGTTCTATATTTTTTTCTCTTATTTATGATAAATATCGGTATTTCATAAAGTTTTACATGTAAAGAAATCATTAAAAAAGCTTTCGTAAAGAAGCCATTAAAAAGTATTTTTCTGATACCCAGATTTTAATTTTTTGATCTCATCTCTTTTATAGATTTTCTATATAGTATGGGGAAGGTCACAAATTTTTACAAACATTAAAAAAATATTTACGGGTAAAATTATATATATCTATTCATTTCTAAGCAATCGAATTTTTAATGAATTTAACTGCCTTTAAATAATATTATTTTTAATTTGACACAAAATAAGAGTCTTGCTCTTTGCATTACTAATAATTGGTATTCATAAAATGTGTCTCTAAAACTAATGTGCATATTTTATAAGTGGAAAACTTTGCATATTTTTTTTAATAATTTGAAAAAAATGAGGATAGTGTTTTCTTATCCACAAAAACTAAGTGTCGCGTTACGGCTGTCAAAAAATAAAGACTAGTTATTTGTGAACCACGTTGCTAAAGAGCGAGTTATTTTCTTTCGGTTTTCTATATAAGAAAAATAATTTCATCTTTAGACATAAGGGCATCTTACCAAATCCTTTTTTTAGATTTTCTGAAACTTTTAGTTAAAAATTTCTTTCTTTACTAGCTTTACTAACGTCATCAATCGCGCGCTACGTGAACGTGCAGTTTTTTTATTTCAGAGGCAAAATAATTGTTTAAAACATTAACAATTTTGAGCGTCTATTTATATATTTAATGTAATAGACTTTAATTAGTATTAGTAATTTTCGTAAGATTTTGGGGAAAATTCGAAAAGTTTTTTAAATATTAAGATGCGAAAAATTAAAATTTTAAGGAAAAAGGTAGTTTTCAACATGTTTGAGTTAATAAAAATGAATTATTGACGAAAAATGTAAAAGGCAATATTTTAAACAGAAAAATTTCAAATTTGAATAAGAAACAGTCAAATTCAACCTAATAAGATGAGCTTTCGGATTTTTTAGTGAAGATAGAAAAAATTGTAACAAAATTATAATTTGAAGGGAAAAATTATATTTAATAAAGAAAAAAAATTCCGAATAACATCATTTTGTAAGTTTATTACTTCTTAAGGTAATAAAAATGCCATTTCCATAAGGTTCTTAAGAAACTTGAAAAAAAATTCAAGATTTCAGATATACGTCGAAAAAGTTTGCAAGAAATTTTTAAGATTTGAAAGTCATGAACTCACATAGCTATATCAATTATATGAAAATTCTTAAATCTAGGTTACACTGGGCTGCTTCAAAAACAAAAATTATATTATTTAAATGTATAAAAGTTTTATTGATCTCATTTATCAGTATTTTTCTGTTTGGTCTACTCAGTTCGTGCAGAATGTATTTCTTATAAATCTAAGCTCGCTTGAATAATTGTGTTTTTCTATGAAAAACTAGAGAATTTTAAAAAACGATAAACAGAATTCTGTTAAAAAATAGCACATGATGACCTGAAATATGCACATTTAAACTATAGCCCATTCATCGATTTTAATTTAATTCAATTTTCTTCAACTAATTAAAAATATGTTATGGAATGAACACTTTTAACTATACAACACTGGTAGTCTATGTTATTTACTCAGAAATTTATGTGGGTGGATGATTGTGGTCGATACTTTGAATTTTATATAATTAACGTTACAAAAAAATATTACGCTGATAACTTAAAAATTATTACTTGCAGAGGGGTGTCAATTTATCGAAAATACATTTTGTACCAGTCCAAGCATAAATAATGGGTCGTTGTACTAGAAAATATAACGAGAGTAAAAAGTTTTAGTTTGCACAAAAAATTAATATGAAAAAAATGAAATAAATTAATTTTGTTAAATAAGCGTTCTTATTTATAGCAATTTGAATGAAAATTAGGGAAGAGGGTTTATGAAAGACAAACAATGTTATTAATAGTTGATATAAATCTTGCAATAATTTTAGGAACAATTATGACGCTGGTTGACCTGCATGTTTTATTATCATTAAATGAAAAGTCGAGACGATTTCTTCTTAAAACTTGCTTTTTGATTTCAATTTGTTTTACAATTTTCATTTTACAAAATTATTTTGTGACTGAGTAATGAAACTGTTAGAAAATCGTTTAAACAAAAGCCGGCCAGGATTTAAATAAAATGACGCAGATACTCATAATCAGGTGACTGCTTTTGACCATTTAAACAAAAGTTGTTTCAGAAATCTGTTAGTACACACAAAAGTATTGGTGATGACTTAAAGAAAACTATAAAGAGTATATTCTTTATATTTCAGACGAGTAAAGATTTACATATTTACGAATACGAAACGTGTTTAGATACATTCTAAGCGGGATAAAAAATCTGTAATTAATATAGTGGAAAGTCGTTCCAAATTCTTACATTGAAAAGTTCTGTAATTTAAACAAAAATCAAAGGACATTCGTGTCTCGGATGAACTGAATAGAGAAAAATTTTTATTCGTCAGAATTCTGAGAGTAACAGTTTAATATGAATAAATCAATATGAGAGTTTTGATATCGAGTTTTCAAACGATATGAATTGAATGTTATTATACGCTTGCTTTCTAAAAAGTACCCCTTGATTTTAAAGAGAATAATATTCAAAAAACAATAAAAACCTAGAGTTAGGTAATGATTCAAAATATTCTTTGAATTTCATTACACTAAAAATAAAGTACTTCTACTTCTAAAACCTCCTGCTTAAAAATTGAGATACCGTAATATTTAGTGCTCATGAAAAATAAATTCCGTTCTAAGTTTATACTTTTCTAACTTTCTGCGTCTTGAGCGTATGGTTTCAACATTAAATAATACCTGCTTTACATATTGGTGGTAATGATATCTACATTATTTATATTGTGAGTTGACGCGAAAGAAGATATCTAAATTTAAATCAACTACTAATTTTAGGTAACCTTGTATTTCAGTTGCGAGTAGAAAAATAATTAAATTGGTCATACCATCACGTTCCAATCGTGTTTGATGAGAACTTCAATATTTCTTAATTATATTTAATTGAAATCTTCTGATTATATATTTTGGCCCATGAATGAGTTAACTTATTTTCCATCGATAACAACTGAACAACAACCTGAAATATAACATATTAGACAATTACGATGAATATAATTATTTTATAAAATGCTACAAAAAATAGTAAATGAAAATATCTAAATAAATATAAAAATAAAATTGTCATGAATATAAAAGCAAGTCGTATGATTTTTCTGTGTTTCTTATTATTTTAAGGGTAGTCTTTGTTTTTTGAGAGATGTTATATGAAACTGGCTATAGTTGACCGTATGAACAAATTCTACAGACTTTAAAACAAATTAAAAAGTCCTTAATCTTAAACTTGGGCAGGTCTCTTTCATATTCTAAACATGCAGAAAAACAGCTGTTAATCACTAACGTCTTTCTAAAGGTACTTACTTATGATTTACGTCCAAAAACGGCTTGTTCTACCTCAAATTATTTGAAAGTTTCTATTTGCAGCTTTGAATTTTACGTGCTTTCTTCTTCAAATTCGAAACTATATCAGATGATTCGTATTAAAAACACGACTTCGAAGAAATTCTTCCAGAACTTCTTTTAAAAAGGAAAAAATGTTTTCGTGGCACGAAATCGTGTTCTATATATATATATCAACTAAAAATTAAAAACATTAGTTTATAAATGAAAAAGAAAGAAAGAATCTTCTCTTCACGGAATCTTCTTGAGAAGAGATCAAAGCAGTAATGCAATCTTCCTCTTTTAAAAAAAAATTATCTCTACAGTGCC
Organism: Druon quercuslanigerum; assembly: GCA_010014905.2. NCBI lineage: Eukaryota > Metazoa > Arthropoda > Insecta > Hymenoptera > Cynipidae > Druon > Druon quercuslanigerum. The sequence continues at coordinate 6,041 of JAAAKG020203402.1, forward strand.
ATTGGTGTGGTATATGCGTTCCAGAGTCAGCTTTACGGATCTCAAGCTTGATTCACGTCGAGCAGCTTTGATCGCGGATGACCGTCTAGCGCCAATTTAAACCACCGCAAATAGTTTCCCACATATCTCTATGCACTTTCTCAATTGGCTCTAGAATCCGGATTTGAGTAAGTCCGTGATACGTAAACGAGTAATGCCGCACGAGAAGTGTCGCAGAAAATGCGGAAGAGGAGTTCGCGAAACAGTATTAGGAATGACGTTAAAGTAAACGAGATAACATTCGTAACGGAATTTAACCCGATTTTCTCCAGTGAAATATAAGGAATAAAAGAATATCAAATTAGTTAAAGGATCCAAATTTACTTTAGAAGATTGTACAAAATTCCGTCCTAATAAGGAAAATCGAGACTTTATTTTTAGGGTTGCGCCGGGTAAAGATCCTTACAATTCCAGGCAGGTGATCATCCATCTACTACCACTTACAATATCAAAAGTATTTTAGGTATTGAGATTAAGTGGTGCACTAATAAAATAAAACAGGTCTAAGCGGTCATTAATTTTTCTTTTACGATAAAGTTACAAAAGGAATTTAATGTAGGCATTGACCATTCAAGTCTATAATCTCTATTTCATCCTCTTTTGTACTATAAGGCACAAACGTATATTTAAATTGTAAACAACTGTTTATCAACCCTTAAATTTGGAGCAAGTGAACCACAATGTGGCGCTTAGTCTATCAACCATAAAAAAGCAAAAAAAAGTGACCAGAAGGAATGATTTACAGAAAAAGTAATTATTAATAAGTTTTATATAAAATTTTAAATAAAGTAAAACATTTTTACTCGAAAGTGAAGTTCGCCACCGGTGTGAAGCTAGGGTGACAGCGATACGAGTGGGTGGGATGAGCAGTGGAAGGGGATGGAATGAGATGGGAACGGATGGAATAAGATGGGATGGGGCGGGGCGGGATTGGATGGGATGCCATGGGATGGGATGGGACGGGATGGGGCGGGATGGAATGGGATGGAATGGGATGGGATGGGTTGGGATGGGACGGGATGGGATGCGCAGTGGGATGGGCAGTGGGTGTGCGAAGTACTACTAACTAGGCGAGGAAGAATGGGGTGAGGGGAAAGGTTTGTTATTGACTGCTATATTTGATCCCAAATACTAGATTTAAAACGGCTGATTATCCTAACTCTTTTTTGAGCATGCCGCTACAAATAGTCCAGGAGCCGTAACACTTTTTTGTTGATTTTTGATAAAAAGCTGAAACTTTGTGAGTGGCTTCGTCTTGGCAAGACGCCCAATGTTTTCATTTACGAAAAATCTCGATACGGGCACGTAAACTCGTGCATGGACGTGAAACACGTCGAGCGGGCGATGGTAAAAATTTCTTATCAGTAACAGTTTATTGTTGCATTGATGTGAAGGTAATTACTTCCTTAACTCAAAAAAACATTTGTCCTATAAAACGGATGGCATGGCCCCCCCCCCCCCCCCTTAATATGTGCAAACAACTAGGCCAGTACAAATCATTAGTAACCAGCTGATTTTTTACAGTTGTTTATTAAATATTTGAGTAATTAAATGGTCATATTGTACTACAAATTAAGTGGCACGTTTTCTCAGACAATAAGCGATTACTAATACTGGGTAAAAAATTCACTATCTGAATATTGGCGTTTGCTGAGGGGTGAAGGTTGATAGAGGTGAATGACGGTATTTCTACGATTTTCGACGTAAACTTGTTTTACCGGAAAAAGGCAAATGAAAAAGTTGTAGATAATTAAAAAATCTACATCTTTTGTTTGTATACTTTTTCGTCAAAACCTCAAAAATTTTGAGAAAAACGCAAAAAACTAATTTTTCTGTTTTTTATTTTTAATTCGGCCAAAAAAAGTCCAAATGTTTTGAAGTTTAGCATAATTGTAGCATTTTGTATGCTAAATCGCTTGATTTTTTTTGTTTTTTCTACGTTAAATAGTTTCTGAGAAATTCACGAATTTCAAAAAAGACCTTTTTTCCAAACTCATGAACTATCGAGAGTTTTCAAAAAGTGTTACGACTTCTGGTATAGAACCGAGTTTGTATAGATACGTCCAGCAGGATCTGTGGTCGTTAGCCCGAATATTTTCTTAAAAGTGATACAGGACACAGCAATCTCACGGCACAGATACTACCCCTCAGGAGAGGTAGTGTGGTAGTTGATAATATCTGGTAAGCCATTACTTCCGTTTTCCGGGTGGAGCCACAGCTTATCGTAAACCAGGAAGGCGAACGAGGAATCATTCTGGAGATTTAAAGTAAACTGCACCCGGCTATGAGGTACCAAGCCCATCCGCTACTTCTTCGACCGTCCACTGCAAATTCCCATACAAGTGCTTCCAAGATCTTCAGTACTTGAAAAACGCATAACGATTATTCGAGTCTTACTGTCGACTGTAATATCAGAGATTTTATTTTAACGTAAAGGTGCAATCAAAATGATTTACAAAATCCTCGATCGACTTCGAATTTACATTTTTGTTAAGCATATCAATAAATATTAAATTTAACTTTTGGGTAAGGGAAATCTAAAATGAAGAATATTGATTGAAAATGTTGATTCGTGATTCAGGTGCAATTTAATTAAGTGAACTGATCAGTACCTTTAGATATTACTCTGTACTATTCTGTCGAATCACAATAACCATTTAAAGATCAAACAAAACTTTACTATCGAGTTTAATTGTTTCATAAATGGGCCCAAAAAGTATTATACAAAAAATTCATCCAATTTCGAGAAATAGGATATGCAAATTTACAATCTCTAGATGACAAGAACCTAAAATTTAAATGGACTTAATTAAGGATCACGATAAATAATTACATTTTTATTTAAAAAAAAAAAAAAATTACTACCGACATATTAAACTGCTAAAATGGGAGGAAATTTCTTTGATCTAAACTAAAAATCTATTCCTTAACATAAAAAAAAAATAATAACTTCCTTCCGGGACATCGGGAGGGTGAATAATAATAAAAAAGTTTTAATCTAAAAAAAGTATTCTTTTCTTGGAAAATAAAGATCAAGGGTCACGGTATCACACTTAAACAAACAATTTTTCTCTGAGAGTTCTATAAAAAGAAGAAAAGTTTCCTTTTTTATAAAAAAAAGATAACAGTTTTAGCAAAAATCGTTTCTGATTACAAAAAAATGTAGATGAACAGAAAAATTATTAAATTGTCTTTGGTACAAAATTATTATTATTTAAAATTTGAAATTGAAATTTGATTCGTACTTTGGTACTAAAATAAGAAATTAATAGTTTAATTTAAAGGTTGTTTATCTTTCTTCTAGAATGATTAAAATGAGATTTCAAACAAATCCTTTTTACACAAGATTTTTACACTAATGTTGGTTATCTGGTTCTATAGTTAGTATGATTTGTCAACAAATTTTTAAAAACAACTCTGCAATTGACGCGTTATTTCTAAAGTGAATTCATCTAAAAAAAAGTTTTCCAATTAGACTTGAACTTCGATAAAGTTTAATTCTTCTGAATTTTATTTCATGGGGAAAAATTTTTCTATGCGAAAAATATTTCCCGGGTGTAAAGAGGTAGATGGGAGGGGGAGTATTTTTTTTTGGTAAAGCATTGATTTCAGTGAACTATATTTCATATAATATCAATGAAGGCAAATTTTCTCTCATAAAGCTCCAATAAGATTTTTCACGCCCTTTCCATTGATCATAAGCATTAAAACAAATTTGCCTTTAAAAATAAGGATAAGTAGGAAAAGTGATGAAAAATCATAAGAGGCGAGTCAGTTGTGGCAGCGAAAACCCCTCTTGCACTACTGACTGCTTCTTCTTAGTGCGCTTGTGTCATTGACCGCGAGATTATTTAAAATGAATAAATTAGTTTTTTCTCTTGAGATGTCAGATTGTAGTTGAATTATAGAATTATAGTTAGACTAACATTTCCTAGTTCAATAACTTTAAGTAAGTTTTTCAATTTTCCTGGTCAAGTCAAAGTAATATATTCATATATTCGCAAAATGCAATTTTTAAATTTGAATTTGCAAAATATAACTTATTATCAGTTAAATTCTACTAATAACCGTGGCTAGAACTGAGATACTGATAATTAGTAGAAATTTATGAATTCAATTAGTTAAATCAAAATTGCTAATTCAATCAGTTATCTGAAAGAATAGAGCCCGGTAGCGGAACCACTGATTGAACAGCAAGATTCCAATTTATGAAATCAGTTAGTTTTTAAAGTTTAAATTTCGCATACATTCTGGTCTGCTTTTAAATAAATTTAGTTTAAATATAAGATTTTACAAATTCCAAAAACTCGAATAGAAAACGATATTCGTAAAGATATTAAAAAAAAATTATTTCATTAAATAAAACCACCTTTAATGTATTTTTTTGGTATATTTTATTAGGTTTCAAAACCAACAAACAGAATACTAAATTTTTCTCATTGTTCACGATGACGTGATTTATTTATATCATGTTCTATTGGCGTTTTAATTACTATTTATATTAGCTAATATTATTAAATAAGTGATTCATCACTTAACATTCAATTAACGTAATAAATAGTAAAAATTTTACAAATTACGTTAGTAAATATTATTAAATAATTGATTTATCAGTCAAAAGATAATAAACTGATATAATTAGTAAAATTTTTAATAATTCAATCTAAGAGAGCCAACATTTGTTTTAATTCTTGACGGTCATTTTAAACATCCTTTAACACAACAGAGTAAAGCTTGGCAAAATAAATTAATTTTGAAACAAATGCCTAAATTCCTCAACAAAAAATTTACTAATTTTAAATAAACCTACGGTCAACGACACACATCTTTTTGGTTGGAAATTAAAGTGTTCCAGTTACATATTCATAATTTTATTTAAAAATTCATCACTTTTTTTGAAAATCGAACTATTTTGTTGAAAACCCGTTTTTTCTGGGTTAAAATTATTTGTTGAAACTGAAAGTTTAACTATTTCATTTCTGATATAAATTGAACCTGGGAAAATCGCAAAATAACTTTTTATAAACTATCGTTATAAGGGAGGTAATCTTGTAATTTGGTTAAAAATTTCAAATTTCGAATAATTAATTTCATTTTTAGTTAACATGTTATCTTTTTCAAGGTAATGAACTTTAAGTTATTTACTTGTAAAATGGCAGTCTATTGATAATTCTACGATTGAACTATAATTTTACGCCCCAAGAGAAAAAACTAATTTATTCATTTTAAATAATCCCGCTGTCAACGACACATGCGCAGTAAGAAGAAGGATTGCATCGGCGAACCCACCGACCATGCTTACAGTCAGCAGTGCATGAGGGCTAGTAGCCGCCGACAAGTGCAGTAGAGGGGGAAGGTTTCGCAGGTATTCGTCGGCGAATTGATGATCGCTCGCGGGGTGTACTGAGGAAGGGATATCAGTGTAGTGCTGTTGAGAAGGAGAGGGGAAGTAAGGACTAATAAAGAGAAGTGGGGGAAGTGGAATGTTAGCTGGAAAAGTAAGCGGAGGGGAAAGTAGAAGAGGAAGAAGTTTGACAGAGAGGGGAAGCCGATGATTGATAAGTGGATGAGCAAACGGGATAGAGAGGAAGTAGATATAGTAGGGAGATTGGTGAAGAAAGAGCAGAGAGAGATTTAAACAAAATAAAAATAAAGCCTTTTTCATTTATGGGATTCTAAATTTAAAAAACGAGCTACATTTTTTTTCGTAAGGTAGTTTTGTTCAGGAAACTATTTATTTCTACGATTTGAAACTTTTTACTAAACATAAGTAGTTTTCCAGAATAAATATTCAAACTTCCGAAATGAGGATTAGATACAAATTCAACTTTTTAAAATTTTTGCTATTATTATTGGGTTTACTTTAGACATAAGAGAAAGTTTTTTCCTTTACAAATTCTTTCTCAATAGCTACCATTATTAATGCAGAAGGAAGCAATTTCATCATTTTTGTGAATTCGTGGAGACTCGGATTTATGAGAAACCGCCGATAGATAAATGCATTAAAGGAATGAAAAAATTGGAAAAAAGCAGGAAGACATCTCTGTAGTAGGCACTGAAAGACGGAAAGTAAAACGAAAGATGGGCAAAGATGTCACAATATAAATTGGGATGGGGTTAAATCGTATAGTAGATGCACATATATATGCAAAAGGAGGATCTTAGAGGCCACGGGGATTTGTGACGTCTTGCATCGAGGAAATGAGCATTCAACATTTCACTTCACATGAATGTGCATTTTCTTATATAGACATGAAAACGTGCACCGTATGGTGGAAGGTAATATTAGTGAATAAATAATCCTGAGTTCGTAAAACAAGATATTTACGGTGTTTCATTCAGCACCAGTTGGCACATGTTTGTCAAATGGGAACAAATGGGAATCATCTTCTTTCATGCCGCAGGAAGAAAATATAGTTGGTGTATTTCCTATTTTCTGTAGAGGCGACGGTGACTACTTTACTGCGACTCCAAGATATCATCGATTTGCACTGTGTTCGTAAAATAAACAGAAAGTTAAGAAGTATATTTGACTTCGGCAGTCTCAGACTAATATTGTTAGGAAGCGAGTACATATACTTCACTATTTATCTTATGGTTAAATATAACTGTAAAAAATAAATTATACAAACAATTACTCAAATGCTTTCCTCAATGAATTTTTTTTTGTAAAGTAAACATTTTTTAACTTCTATTCTAACATTCGTGTGTGACCAAATTTGCTGGCGCTGGCCTGGCCCAGACTAGGCCGTCTGGTTTCCAGTCTTGAAGCTGACAAAATGGCCAGGCCTGGGGTGGTGAAAGTGTAATGTAATTTTATGATTACGCCAAGCTTAGCTTAACTTCTATTTCTTGATGACTTGGTAAAAAAAAACATTCTTCACAACTGGGTACAGCCAAGGAAACAGCTTGGCGTCATCTGTTCCCTAAAAGTAGCAACTTCTTGGGGATAAATTCCACTTGTTTACATGCGATTCAAAATCAATACATTTTGACTGGAAATAAGACTTTAACTATCAGATAACGAGAATGTCTGTAGGAAAGCTTAAAATATCTTAATTTAGGGAAACAACTTTGTCTTGAGTTTATTGATCGCTTTGATCGGAGTTGAGTTTTGAAGTTCACTGTCTATGATAGATCTCCTGTCGGATTACAAACAGCCCATAAAGTATTTCCATACTCTCGTTTTTTGAAAGAAATGGAATTTGTTGAAATAATTTTTTTCTAGAAATTTTGTGTTAATTAAAAAATATCACTATTTCTTTTCTAGAATATTTATTTATATTTGTTATTTAATTCTTATTATGTAAGAAAATTTTGTTTATTTAAAAACAGTGAAGAAATATAACAAAATAATGTTTTCCAAAAATAAGTAGTTTTAATATAAATATAAGAAAGGTCAAATTAAAAAGTTTTGTGAACAAAACATTATTTAAACAAATAGAAGTTTGTTAAAACGAAATAAAAATGTATTACTTTAGGGATCGGCAAATTCTTGTGAATAAATTTGTATCACTTAACGATGATACAGTAATATTTCACATGAAAAAACGAATTTTCGAGAAAAAAAATTATTTAAGCAAATGGAGTTTGCTGTCGTCTAAAAAACATGTTTTGGACTACCCTAATATTCATAACATGTTATTAATTTTTTCTATTTAAAACAGGGATATTATAGTGTGAAAATTACCCAATTTCTGATATTTTCAAGTCCTAAAACTCCGGTGGCATATTTTTACTCTTAAGTTCATAAAGTTAGGGTGAATTTTTACAGAAACCTTAGAATGTAGATAGTATCTATAGTGTAGTAAATTTACAGAATAGCAATATTTCTGAAAAGGAAAATGTAAAGCAATCCTACATGTCATTATTTACTTGAATTTTTCACAGTGATTGTTCCGTATCTCATTGATAATTTATTAATATTTTAAACGTAAAGAAAAATGTTAGGCACTTAATAATTATATTGGTAAATTTACTTATTTCATTAACTTTCAGCTCCTGCACCCTCACCACATAAACTACTGCTAAACATTTTACTTGATTGATTGTCTTAAAATAAAAATCTATAGAATAACTTATAGCTTGAAATCCTGTTTTAAATAAAATATTCCCCATTAATCCGCATGTTGACATATTCAAGCGGTAATTTTTAAGGTTCTGTTCATAATCAACAATGAAACTATAAAGGGTTTAGCTGGAAGGAAAAGACAAATTTTTCACGAAATATTTTTGGCAGAAAGTGTCCTTTATTATTTTGCTTTGTTTTAAAAAATGTTACATACAATTTCAAAGCAATAATTTATTTATTTATTATTTTTCTAAATAATGCACATGTGCTAACTTATGTAAATTTCAAATTTCTACCCACCGGGAATTTCAGGCCTTGGTCGCCACGGGCACTGCCTATCATATCCGGTAAATATCAAGGTCATGTCCGTACGCAATAAGTTTATTTAGCTAATCAACTCAAAATCTAGACGAGACCAGATTGTCAAGGTAATATGGAAAAAAGTGTTGGCTTTATACAGTGATACAGTCCAGGGTCAGATTAGACGGTCTAGTTGACGTAAGATTTGAGCAAGGCAAGCGAAAATTTTCATCTCCTGTTATTGAATATTAATAATATTAATATTAAATCAATAATTAGAATCACTTATCTAAGTTCGTATTGCTAATAAAAGGTACCATTATCAAAATGCATAAAAATAATAAAAACGAAAATCTGATTATTCAGGCAAAGTGTAGCTTTAGCTTACTATGATAAATAAACGTTTATTGTTTAGCTCTTTTTTACCCCTTAAAAAATTGACTTCCTTCCACTTCTATTTTTACAGAATTTCCTTACCAACACCCGCTTTATCCATGCTACTGCTCTTTTGTCTCCCCTTTAATGCACCAATACCATTATGCTTATCCCCTTCCTTTCCAACTCTTCACACTCCTCCGACCAAAGCTCCACTTTTGCTTCCACCTTCCCGCAGAATTAATAAATGCTCTTCTATCTAGAAAGTCAGAACGTATTATAAACTTCCATGCTCCTGCATCTCATTCTCGCTATAAGCTTACTTTCTTGCCTTCGTTTCTCACACAAATATTGTGCTCTCTCTCTCTTAGCATAATCCACACATAGTTCCCGTTAAACCCTAAGTCTCTTATTCTCTCCCTCCCAGCTTCCTTCTCTCTTTAAAGGCTCTTTCTCTTAGCTTACTCATATCCCCTAATTCCTTTCTCGTGTATCCTTTTGAATTCATCGATCTGAGAGCTATTTATTCCAAAATACCTTACCTCCTCCATCCTGTCACCCCTAAGCTGTTTTTCTCCTGTGACCAACACTCCCTAACCAGCTTGCTTCCCCCACTTCTAAAAATTTCTTCTCATATTTACACGCTCGGCTCCCTGTTATAATCCCTGAACTCGTTCTTCCGGTCTCCCTACTGCCAATAGAGTTCGGCATATTCCTTGCCAAACCCAGTGTCTACTTTACATACTATACCTCTCCTATATTCGATATACCTCCTGACTTACCTTCCACCCCCACAGCTCCATTCCGTAAAATAAGACACTTATCACTAGCGAATCAAACAATAGCATTCTCCTTACAAAATCACCTGCAAATATTCACTTTCCCAGCCCTCACAGCTACCTCATCACCACATTTATCCTTCTCACTCACTCTGTTATATATCTATCCACTACACCATTTGTCCAAAACAGGAAAAAACTCTTTTACCTTCTGTACCGCTCTTGCATTCCACTACCACTCCCCTCCTTAAACTTTTCCAATTTCTTTTCTGAACACCATAAACTTTGACTTGCCCAAATTTAACTCTCACCTATTTTGTCTAAGTATCTTCTCAACCTTTTCATCATCTACTCAAAAGCCTCTTGGCTCTTTGCTAGCAGGACTATGTCATCTGCATATGCAAGTGACCATATCCTAACTCGTCCTACCCTAACTCCTTATACCACTCAGCTTACTGAATTACTTTCCATATCCGCAATTAAAATTGCAAAAAGCGTTGGGCTAAGCAGCCACCCTTGCCTCAACTCCCTATCAATCCAGAAACGATTAGGAATTCCCTCTCCTCCTCTCACCCTATCGTTCATCTCATTATATACATCCCTTAACCTCCGGACCAGGCCTCTCTCCACTCCTCTCTCTTCCTTTGCCTGCCACAACCTCCCCCTATCCACCAAAGGAAGCGCGCCTTTTTGATCTACAAAATACGCGTACACGTTGACACCGCTTTGGCTAGTTCTCTATCGACCACGTGCTGCAAGACGTAAATATGCGTTTCCGGTAGTACTCCTTTCCACTTAACATCCTTCCGCAGCCCATCTTCCAACTCCATTGCGTATATTTTGTAGGCCGTATTCATTAGCGTGATTCCTCTATCATTTTCCTGCCTCTGCCTATCCCCTTTTGTATACAATGATACAATCAACCCCTCCCTCTACCCTCTTCCGCCTTCCGCCACTTTCCACCTTTATCCATAATCTTAATGGCTGATGGTCTGTTTTAACCCTCCCTCCCACTGCAAATTTCTTTATCTCCTCCTACCCTTGAATGTTCATGATCACATAGTCTATCACAGATGCTACTATCGTACTCACATACGTGTATTCTTCATCCTAGTCCCCTGTTACCTCAGCATTCGCCACCGCCCATCCTCTGCCCTCTATCTAGTCTCTCAGAATCTCCCCCTCCTTATTTATTAACTTATCCTTCGATTTCCGTTTGAAGCCCCCCCCCTCCTCTCTCTTTCTCTTAGTAATTCTTTGCCCTTTCCTTAACCCTTTTCATCCCATCCTTTTTGTGCACTGTCACAAACTTACCAGGGGCATTAGTTGAAGTTTGCCGGTTTTTTCAATAAAGAAAATACTTAATCCTCAAGAGAATTTCAAAAAAAATTTATTTAAAGTATTGACTATTGGATTCTACACATTTTGCCCATCTTTCAGGCAAATCATGGATACCATTCAAAAAAAACTTTTACTTTTTCGAGGCAAACCATTCGACGAGCCATTTTTCGACTTCTTCAAAATTGGTGAAGCGCTGCTCTGCGAGTGAGTGTCCCATCGACGCGAAAAGGTGATAGTCAGACGGGGCGAGGTCTGAAGAGTACGGCGGGTGTGATAATATTTCCCAATTCAATGCTTTCAATGTGTTCTTCACCACTTTAGCGGTATGAGACTGTGCGTTGTCATGTTGTAGGATAACTTTGCCATGTCTTTGGGCCTATTCCGGCGGTTTTTCGATCAACGCATAATTCAAGTTGTTAATTTGTTGTCGGTAGCGATCCGTATTCACTGTCTCTACAGGTTTTAATAACTCGAAGTACACCACACCACAGTGGTTTCACCAAACACAGAGCATTGTATTACGGCCAAAGCGATTTGGCCTTGGAGTCGATGGGCTGACCTCACCAGGTGAAAGCCATGATATTTTCCGCTTCGGGTTCTCGAAATAAATTCATTTTTCGTCCCCTGTGACAATTCGACGCAGAAAAGATTTCCTTTCGAACCGCTCAAGCAGCATTTCATAAATGGTTTTTCGATTTTCCATTTGTCTATCTTTCAGTTGCTGTGGTACCCATTTTCCATAGTTTTGGATTTTTCTTATGGCTTTTAAACGTTGGCAAATTGCTCCTCGGGCCACATTTAGTGTTTGTGTCAATTTTTGTTCCAATTGGGTTCGATCTTCATCCAATAACGCCTGCAATTCCTCGCCTTCAAACTTTTTCGCTGCACCAGGATATTCATTGTCTGTTAAATCGAAATCTCCACTTTTAAATTGACGAAACCATGTCTCACATGTTCTAATCACTGGAGCATGTTCACTATAGGTTTCTAACAGCAATCGATGAGCTTTAACTGCTTGTTTCTTCTCATGAAATAAGAAAAGTAACGAATGCCGCAAATGCGATTTACTTGGAACGGACCTCGACATATTCACTGAGGTAAACAACTATGATGCTATTATTTTGGCAAATAATAGCATCATTTTGGCAAACTTCAACTAACACCCCTGGTATATGTTACTCCTCCTATCTTAATTGCCCTCATTTGCTCCCTGTAATAATTCCCCAGCTAGCCCTTGCTTTCCTCTTTACACTTACAGACTCATGTAACCTCCACCTATACCCGGTAGCAAATTTTGCCTCCACTCTATCCCATTCCTTTCTCTCTACCCACGTCTCTATCAGTCTCACCACATCAAATTCCTGAATATACTTTCAGAAACACTCATTTTTCTTCTTTGTCTCTGCTACGTTCTAGTACAGCGCTGTTAACACTCCTTCACTCTGCTTTACTCCCACCCTTCTACTTCCCACGAAAGAAATTCCCTTGCACTTTGTACATCACCTCCCCCTCCTCGTCCATTGCCCACATTTTCTCATCTACATTAATTTTCCTATATCCTACCTTAACCGCTCTCCATTCACTCCTCTCTTTACTATCCCTGTCGTTTAGCATTCTCTGCACATTTCTTTCCTTCCACGCCAAATCTTGTTCGATAAAAAAACTTTCTTGTCCTTTATACTATTTTTGTTACGCATTACCCCCAATTTTTCTTCCTAGGTCTCCAATTCCACAACCGTTTCTCCTTTCTCCCCTTTATCCTAACTTTTCCTATCTTGCCTTATACACATGCTATTCTCTGTAGTAGCGCTTTTGTCTCCTCCCTTGCTTCCACGCTCTTTAGCTTCATTCCTTTTATTATAATATTATTTCTCCTCGTGGTGACCTACGAGTCTTCACGCTTTTTTTAAGGGACTCTCTGAACTCTTTTTGCTGTCTCTTTTCCTCTTCAAGAGATCCGCGTAGTTCAACTCCCATAAGAAAAAACGGGCCCGTCACGAACTAGGGTGCGCGGGCTAAGAGGCTGCAAGGGGTACAGAAATAGTTCACTACACGACACAGATAGCGTTAGTTCAGTTTTGAAGTTAAGTTTCGGGGTGCAGAGGAAGCAGTGATCACATAGATTACCGCCATGCTGCTCAGTAGGATCGCAATGATTTAAAAAAACAGGAAACAGAGCTTTGCAAATGTATCTAATGCTATGACGATGATCGAAACTTCGCGTCGGCAAGATTCGTAGTTTTACACATTATTCAAACCGGAAAAACTTCCTTTTTATACTAAAGCTTTACTAAGCCACCCGATTATATTCTAGCCAGCTGTATTTACTAAGATAATAAAATACAATCTCTGATACTGGCGCACACCAGAGCAGCATACGCATGTACACGTGCACTTACAAATGAAGGCTGCTTAGTTTCGCTGCTCGACAAACATGGCGCTGAAACACGAGTCCATTTTTTCTCACGTAGTTCACCGACCATGTCAAGAAATTCTCCCTGTCACTCGCCTTGTTGCTTCCTTCGTTAAGATTTTTTCCTCTCCCTGAAGCGCCACTCGGCACCGGATCACGCACAGGTGGCCGTTATAGCGTGTTGGCAATTTCCTCCCCGTCGAATTCACTACCAGCACATCCAGTACTCTCGCTGACGCCGTCCCGCTATTCCGTTGGTAACTGTGACCTATCCATGCAAAAAAGTACCTACTGCAAAGAAGAGATGTATCTTAAGGTCATTGTCGCTTACCGCCCAAAATTTTTCCTTTCTTTGCACTATTTTACCCCTCACAGCACCTGCAGACACTCCTTTCTCTCCCCTAACATCCCCCAGTACTCCAAGAACCACCGTTGTCCACCATGAAGACCCAAACTTCTAACAAAAAAACTACCCCGCTTCCTTGCCACCCTAAACTTATTTCCCCTATTTAGCTAAATCCCACATCACAGCAACAATGAAAATTAATTTTTAACTCCCCAATTCACTCCTCACAACCCTGCTTAACTCCTTGTCGTTCACCTGACACTCCACTCATACCTTCAACACAAACTCTATGAAATCTTCTCACCACCTGCCATAGCACACTTTCTCACCACCGCCACGAACGTAACTACGTTTACTTGGTATAAGTGTAAAATCAGTGCGATTAACATAAAATTCCTGCGCCTAATAGGTAGCATAAGGCTAATGGACAAAGTGAATAAGGAGGTAATCCTCAAACAATATGGTTTAGAGGCTTTAAATTAGAGGTCTGGCAGTGTGGCCATAGAAAGACCACGAAAAGAATGGTTAGAATGTGTAAATAAGACCCTAATTCGAACATACATAAGAAGCTATAAAAACAATAGAACTGGCCTAAAAAATGCATAGACGTGACGAAAGTTATAAAAGTATGCCATTATAGTAGTATAGCGAATAACGCCTGAAACAAAAGACCTTGGACACTCATGGGCCCGAGTGAGGAGGTTCACATGATGGATTTGTGAGGCTATTCACTTGCGATGATTGCTAGAGAAATTGGTCAGCAACCTTGTTCGGAGCAGTTTTGTAGAACGAACATAATATTTAAATAAATAACACGGAAATTCTAGAAAGATCGGGAAATATATACGCCTTAGCCCACATTGCTCCCTTCATTACCAAATGAGTCATGCCTACTTCAAACGGGAAAAGACTTAATTGTATAATAATATTTTAATGATTGCAGGTTATTGGTGAGTTTCGAGTGCTTCGCAGATTTTTCCACTTGTATGGACCTTGCTCCAACAGCTTTAATTTTATCAGAAAATATGCTAAAAATGAAATATCAAAAGTTAACATAAATATTAAAATTAAAATTAAAAAGATCGTATATTAAGCCGATAATTTATGAGCGGTTAACCCAAAGAATATTTGGTACAAATTATTTGTACAAGGTTTTACGGTTACTTATATCGGGTAATCTTCTGTAATATTTACACTCCAGAGCAAATTTTCTAAGTATAATTTATGACATTTTGTGTTTCTAGATTCTTTAAACTCCTGTTAATTATTTAAGTGTATCAAAGCCATTTCAACCGCTTTAATTGATGTGCAATATAATAAGTTAAGTCCATCATTTCGCCTTTATATGTCAAAACTAGACTCATTAAACAAAAATATCACAGAAAAATAAGTTACCTACTGCAATCTATCTTACAAATATTTAAAATCTAGGAGAACAAGGAAGGTCATAGTCACTAGTATATAAGTATCCAAGAAATTGTAAATAGAATATTCGTTCGTTACGTTCAGTTACGGTTTTCAGGTATAACCAGTATGTATTTATAATGGAGATTATTATTGGAACTCTTTTCATCGCATTAGCGGTTTTGCCTAATTGTGTTGGTAAGCATACAATCATGTTATATAAATTACGTAAAGTCTTTTAAATGGGAGCATTCAATAATTTTGTAGAAAATTAACCTGCTTGGTTAAAAGTTGTACCCCTTAGTAAAACGTTCATTTTTCAGTTAAAGATCGATAACTTCAGTCAACAATTTAATTTTTCTGTTAAAAATTACTTACTTTTGTGGAACATTAATAATCTTAACTGAAAATGTGTGTGCTATGTTGCATATTTGTCTTTCTTGGTACAAATATAATCTTTTTGATTAAAAATGCAACTGTTTGGTTCAAAACAAGCCTGTTGAGAATTTAAGTGTTTTAGTTTCTAGGAATTTACCTGGTGTGTTAAAAGTTTGTCTTTTTATTGAATTCAATTGTTCTAAATATAAAATTAAAATATTTTCTGATTGAAGTACAAACTATTACATTTTTCTTTTGAAACTAATCTCTTTAGTTAAAATCATTTGATTAAAAATTTCTGTACTCACGGTACGCATTCCAGATTTTTTTTTATTCTTTTTTTGTTGAATTTAACTTTTTTTGAAATTGAAATATATTTACTCTAAATATCAAATTTTATATTTGTTGTTAAAAATTTATCTTTTTAGGTTGTTTAGTAAGATTTCCTTTAGTAGAAGTTTTTCAGGAAGAATTAATTTGTTTTTTAAGGTTTACTTATAATCTAAAAAACAGTTAATCATTTTGATAACGAAGACTCAATTTTTTCATGTCTCTATTATTTGACTTTATTTGTAAATCTATACATTTTTACATTCTCATCATTATTGATTCATAATCTGAAAATCAAGTTTTTACGATGTCGTCTGTCTGTTTTTCCGTCCGTCTATAAACACGATAACTCTCGTAAAAATAAAACAATTGCATTGATCTGTGAATCACATTTTTTAGGCCCTTAAAGAAAGAAATAGTTGGCTACCAGCCGTTTTTGATAAAAATTCAAAAAGTTAGAGCACTCGCAAAGCAGAACTTCGTAACTCGTCGGCCGCGCTGCACGTGGGATTTTTCGGCCCCCATCACTCTCTCATATGAGAGAAATACATTGTAACGAAGCATGTCGGTGAGTCGGCTCTGCTACATGTTGCGGAGGCCAGTCTTTTGTATAGTTGAAAATACACGAGCATGAACCCGAGCTCCCCCAACCTCATGATTCGTTTTCGGTGGCTAACTGGCTAATCGGGCTATTAGAAAGGGTTTTTAGGTAAAGTGAATCTTTCAGGGTGTCAAGAGAATGAAAGTATCTTCATAGAAAAAACTTAAATGATAGTTTTAAAATGAATTCTCAAAGAAAATTTAAAAAGATTATGGAACACTTTTGATTATTTATGATAGGGAATTGTTTTGAACAACATATTTTTTATTATTTTCTACAATTTTTAAAAAGCACGTACAATATTTTAAAAAAACAGAATTATTTTCCTGATTATCATTTAAAATTTTTTTATGATTTTTTATTTTGAAACATGTATTTTAAAAAAAATTAAAGAAGATTTTTAAACACATCAAACGATTTCCTGAAATTTCGAAAAAGAGTGTAGAAGATTTTAAAGCTAAATATTCCAATTCGGTAAGATTAAAAAGTTTTAAAAATGTAAATAATTTAGTAAATTATTGTATCATTTCAAAAGTAAATTAGAGTTTTAGAAACGTAGGATAAACGTAAGAAGCTTTAAAAGAAGCTCGAAAGGTGTCAAGAGAATAAACAAAGTTTCTTGAAATGCTTGGGAGAATTTAGAAGATTAGAAACCATTTGTTTACATTTTGAATGATTTTTCAAATTTTTGCTAAAAACTCTAGACAGATACTAATATCTTGCAGAATTTAAAACGTGTCAAATAGATAAGACATTTTTATAACATTTTTTAAATCTTATTAAATCAAAAAATTTCTTTACATTTTATTATTATTATTATTTTATTATTATTATATTTATAATTTTATTATAATTTATTTACTTTAAATATATGTTACATTTTATTAA
>JAAAKG020203413.1:0-23303 GCA_010014905.2 Druon quercuslanigerum
GTAATTGTTTGTTCACATTATTGTAGTTTTTACAAGTGAATGGGAGGTTGTGGAGGTGGGGAGGGCGCGAGGCTGTGCCTTTCCCTCTTAAGGGAAAAAATTTTCTATGCATTTTTTTACCACCTTGGTGTCTGCACGTACCAAAGAATCTGGCTATTCTTACCGAAACTTCGGTAAAAGTAGTTCCTTTTCCAGTTATATTTGATTAAAAAATATACAGTATCGGTATTTTTTTTTCGTAATAGGTACCGAACATTTTTTCCCGGTACCCTGTTTAAGATTACTATTTAAATTTTCTGCACAAAATTTCATTTTTTCATCTGGTTAACAGAGTGAAAAAGTTTACAATCTTCAACAATTAAAATTTGTTCTTTTATTTATAATATTAAGAAACGTATAAAAATAAATTTAATCAATTAATAAATTTCTTTATTTAAATTTTGTTAAAAAAACTGGATGGAGCAAAAAGTTCTTAATTTTTATTACTTAAACTTTTGGAGAAAAGCTAATTATTAATTATTCCACTTAATGATAATTTTATTTCTAGAAAGTAAAGAAATCAATATTAATAATCATACATTCTACCTACGAGGGGAAATGACGGGAAATGATGGGAGGGTCATTAGTGGAGGTAAGTGGTAGTAAAGAACAATAAGGGATTGGGAAGAAGGGAAAGTAGAGGACCGGATGGGAAGTGAAGTGAAGAAACCGAGGAGAACGAAATGAGGAAAGGAAAAGAAGATAATTGAGGGGACATTAGGGAGTAGAAGCATGGGAAGTTAGGAAAGTATAGGAAGTTATGAAATTAAAGGAAGTTGGGCCAAGGAAAAGAAATGACCTTAAATGGGGGGATTAGTAGGGTAGGGCGGATGAATAAAGGATAGAAATTATGGTCTGTGGAAAAGAAGTAGGGGAATGTGAGCGTTACTTGCGGATGCGAGAAGAGGTGGAAATAGAGAATTCATGAATGGGGGAAGGAGGTGAAGCTCAGGGTGAAGTGTAAGGAGGAGAATTAGTGAATAAGTGTTAAAGTAAACGAACTGCGGGGGGGGGGGGGGGTAGAGGAACTGATGGGAAGCTAAGAAACCGAGGGAAATGAAATAAGGAAAGGGGAAGAGGATAATTGAGGGGAAATTAGGGTGTAAAAGCATGGTTATATAGGTAAGTATAGGAAGTTAGGAAATTGAAGGAAGTTCGGGAGAGTAGAAGAAATGTCTGTAAGTTGTGGGATTATTAATTGGGTAGTGCGTTAAATAGAGGATAAAAAATAAGGTCTGTGGAAAAGAAGTAGGGGAAGGAGAGCGTTAGCTGCGGATGTGAGAAGATGTTGAAATAGAGAACTCAAGAATGATGGGAGGAGGAGAACCTCAGGGTGAAGTGTAAGGAGGAGAATTTGTGAATAAGTGTTAAAGTAGACGAACTGGGAGGGGAGGGAAAGTAGAAGAACTGATGGGAAGTGAAGTGAACAAACCGAGGGAAACAAAATGAGGAAAGGGAAAGAAGATAATTTAGGGAAAATTAGGGACTAGAAGCATGGAAAGTTAGGAAATTGAAGAAAGTTGGGCCAAGTTGACGAAATTACTTCAAGTGGGGGGATTAGTAGGGTAGTGTGGGTGAGCAGAGGATAGAAATTATGGTCTGTGCAAAAGAAGTAGGGAAAGAAAAGCGTTAGCTGTGGATGTGAGAAGAGGTGGAAGTAGAGAATTCATGAATGAAGGAAGGAGGAGAAGCTCAGGGTGAAGTGTAAGGAGGAGAATTTGTGAATTAGTGTCACAGTAGACGAACTGAGAGGGGATAGAAAGTAGAGAAACTGATAAGAAGTGTAGTGAAGAAACTGAGAAAAACGAAATGAGGATAGGGGAAAAAGATAATTGAGAGGAAATTAGGGAGTAGAAGTATAGGAAGTTAGGAAAGTGGAGGAAGTTAGGTAATTAAAGGAAGTTGGGGCAAGTAGAAGAAATGACTGTAAGTGGGGGAATAAGTAAGGTAGTGCGGATGAATAGAGGATAGAAGTAATGGTCTATGGAAAAGAAGTAGGGGAAGCAGAGCGTTACCTGCGGATGTGAGAAGAGGTGGAAATAGAGAATTAAGGAATGGGGAAAGAAGGAGAAGCTAAGGGTGAAGTGTAAGGAGGAGAATTTGTGAATTAGTGTTAAAGTAGACGAACTAGGAAGGGAGGGAAAGTAGAGGAACTCATGGGAAGTGAAGAAACCGAGGAAAACGAAATGAGGAAAGGGGAAGAAGATAATTTAGGTGAAATTAAGAAGTAGAAGCATGGGAAGTTAGGAAAGTAGAGGAAGTTAGGAAATTAAAGGAAGTTTGGGCAAGTAGAAAAAATGACTGTCAGTGGTGGGATTAGTACGGTAGTGCAAGTTAATAGAGGATAGAAATTATGGTCCGTGAAAAAGAAGTAGGTAATTCAGGAATAAGGGAAGAAAGAGAAGCTCAGGATGAAGTGTAAGGAGAAGAATTGGGGAATTGGTGTTAAAGTAGACGGGGGCGGGGGGGGGGGGGGGGGGGAGGGGAAGGGGGAGGGGGGGGGGGGGGGAGGAGGAGGGGGAGGAAGGGGAAGAGGGGGGCGGGGGGGGGGGGGGGGGGGCGGTGGAAGAGATGTGGGAGGGTCTGAAACAGAAAGTGACAGGATGTGTAAAAGAAGGTATTTAAAAAGAAGAAGAAAGGAATGAAGAAGCCGCGGAGGAATATGAAATGTAAAAAGATGAAAGAAAGGTAAAAAGAAAGTGTAGGAAGTGGAAATAAGGAACTGTGAAAAGGGAGGAGTACGTAGAAATAAGGCAGGAGTTTAAGTTGATGCGTAATGAGAAAGAGCAGGAAAAGGAAAAAGATCTGGGAGAGCAGTTCAAAAGCGTTAAAGCAGAAGAGGACGTTATCAAGATAGCCAATAGGCTTAGGAAATGTAGAATGGGGATAAGTGAGAAGATAAGGAGCAAAAAAAGGAGAGAATGTTTTAAAAATTCATTTCAGGGATCAAATACACGGAAAGGATATGAGAGGATTAACAGTACGACGGTTGATTAGTTAAAGTTTAAGTTATACATGTGATAAAAAACCTTTATCAGTGTCAATTTTTTTCTTACCAAATTAGGTGCAGATGGACTTCCAGAACTAATTCCTAATAACAACATTTTCGTACTAATGGATGGACAAATTTATAAAACAGACAGAATACATATGAAAAACATGTATGATTGTCCCTTCTGGTTGCACCAAGGACATTTGTTTGAAATGATTACTGTTGATTCCATATACATAAGACCAAAACGTGACTATATATATGAAGCATCTCTATCGACTGATGAGTCTTTAAGATCAATTCAATCTAGGTCTCATTCTTCTCGCCCATGGTCAGTTAGAGTACACATAGTACGTGAAGGATATCACAAATATTATAAAGCTGGAAGATTTGAATTAGCTACGGTTCCCCATACGCAAAGATCACGAGATGCGGATAATGAATACCCACTTATAGACCACATTTATATTGCAAGGAGAGGAGGCCCTGTCTATTGTGCAAGTCTTATGGCATACGACCCGCCCCAAGGACATCTTTATAGTGACGAGCATCTTCATTTGGCCGCTCATCAGTAGCCATCCTTGTACTTCTGAACCTGACAGTTAAATTGAGTATATTCTGGTTGCAGCGACAATTTTTTTTTAGGTTTATTGAAAATATATATTTTGTAGATATAATTAAGTATTTTACTTACACAAAATTTTGGTAAAGTATGAAAAATCAATTAATTCAATAAAATTCGTCTGATCTAGTTCAAAGGTGCACAGCCTTTTCCCTTTCCCATTAAATGTTTATTTATATGGTCTGACATTCTGTAGAGCTGAGAAGCAGCTTCCTTGGTCATAGCTATTATATAATTTGCTTTGGGAACTTCGAACGACTGTACAATGTGTTCAGAATCATCTTTCAATCCGCGAGTTCGCTCTTGAATTTTTGTAATTCGATAGAAAGCAATTTTATATCTTTGTTTTGTGGCACGTTTGGATTTATATTTTTATTCTGCTGAATTAGGTGAGCATTATAAGCTTGAGCATAAACTGTCGCTACGCTTTGAGAAAGCAATCTATCAACTACAGCAACTATCACGAAATAATCAAATTCAATTTTTTCCCAATACTTTATCGTCTTTTGTTATTCACAGATTAGTTTGTCGATTTTACTTTGTATTTTATTAAACATAATAAAATTATTTTCAACGCAAACTAATCGTTGATTTAATTTAGCCTTTACCTGCTCTGCTCGGCAAACACAAAAATTACTCTTTTCAAATAATTTGTTGATAAAGGTTCAAATCTTCATCAACAAATTTTTTAAAAAGAGTAATTTTTGTTTTTGTCAAACAACGATTCTTAACTAACTTTTCCTTTAAAATTTTTTTCTGCAATTCTCTAGATTTAATCAAAAAAATGCTGCTCACAAGTGCAATTGAATATAGTGGATAGGAAGCTCACATAACCGTGTATAGGGAACGACGTGGCTTGACACTCTTCTAAAAATTTTGGAAAGGATGAACGATATTGTAGCACCCAAAGAATCCTTTTCTGAATGCTCGCTGATGTCGTTTTTGAGCGAAGCGATGTCCTTTGTTCCAAAAACCTAGATAAAATTCAAAGCGATGATAATTTGCTTGTCCATTGTCCATTGGCTTGACCACGCGATATGATCCCTTTATTGAATCACTAATTTAAAATCCTCATCGAAAGAGGTTGTTTGTCTCTATTCGAATAAGACCTGACGGACCGAAGGAGCCAAAAGGAGCATCTGCAAAGTACGTTTAAGATGCCACAAAGTCCCCCTCCGGTTCCTTCTTAAAAAACAAAAAAAAAACTAGCTAGTCTTAAAAAAAGTGAATTGCTGATACTTCCATTTTGACTACTTTTTTCTCGCTTCGCCTCGCATTGCCAACCTCTGCCTCCACGAGTAATGCCCAATACTTAGCTACTATTTGTGACTTAGCTACTATTTATGATATTTACCATTTTTTTACACCTACTTCCTTTCCTATTTACAAGTTTGTTATCTCCATTGCTCTTTTTCTCCATCTTCCATAGCACCTCCTTCACTCATTCTACTACCCTTTTGTCACCGCTTTCATGCAACAATACCATCATGCTTATCCCACTCCTTTCCACCTCCTCACGCTTATCAAACTTGCGCTCCACTTTTTTATCCCCCTTTCTGTAAAATTCACCTGTTATAACCTGTTATAATCCTACGGTT
Organism: Druon quercuslanigerum; assembly: GCA_010014905.2. NCBI lineage: Eukaryota > Metazoa > Arthropoda > Insecta > Hymenoptera > Cynipidae > Druon > Druon quercuslanigerum. Next base: position 5,252 of record JAAAKG020203413.1, read on the forward strand.
ATAATCCTGAAAGCAACCGTTTCTCATTCTCGTATTACAATCATAACTTTCTTTCTCTTAATTTCCAAACAATTATTTCGCTCTCTCCCTTGGCATAATTCGCGCATAGTTTCTTTTAAATTTGACTACCTTCTCTAAATCATTAGTATCAGTCACATGGTTCGTCTCTTAACTAGTGGCTCTGGCCTGGTGGTTCCGTGTCTGTCTGCAACTCCACTACTGTGGGGTTTAAATCATTTGGCTAGAAAGTTTTTATTTGCATTATATAGAATTCGAATTATTTCTATTACCTACTTTAATTTATTATTTATAAATTAGTAATCAATAGTTAATAATAATTATATAGTATCATTATTATTTATTATTAATTTTTATTATAAAAACATATATTATCAATTAAAAATCAATTCTCGTAACAAAGACTTCCTCAGGAAATGATGAATCCTAGAGTTAGTGAAATTGAATAATATGTATTTTATATCAAATATATGGATTTTAATTATTTGAACGTGGCGAATTCCCAAAAAATGACTATTGTTTATTAATTTGCTTTTAATATAATAAATTGTATTTTTTTGACCAAGTGGCAACTATTTCGATAAGTAACAAAAAGTCTCAAATTTCACATTTTTTCAATAATTATTAGTTATTTAACAAATAGATTTTGTTTGAAAAAATTTTTCTCACATATATTAAGACAAAAATGTTAATTTAAGTTATAAATATCATTCTCAAAACTAATCAACATTATTCACATAAAACTGATATTTTGCATTATGTGAATCATTTCCGGGCACAATCCAAGGGGGTTGGGGAGTCACCGTTAAAAGTTATTAGGTGTTCATAAAAAATGTACTTACTTTTTTTCCGAAATCCGTGTTTTTCTTATTTGAAACCTCATCATAATTTCAAATGCTTGGGGGCAATAGATAAAGTTCACCGATTTGAAAAAAACGTGGAATTTATTTTCCCTAAACAAAATAAATTCGGAAAGGGAAAAGGGGCGATCGACTGCCAAAAATCAAAAGTCAAATTTTTACAGGTATACATTTGGACACACTATTCTTGCACTCAGTCAAGGTCTTTTTTATCAATGCAAAAACGTTTAGAAAATGGAATTTTTGAAAGTTACAAAAAAAGATTTTTGTTGTTGAATAAAAAAAGTTAAAATTATTTATGAGAAGTTGCTTGTCAGAAATCTCTTAAAAATTGTATTATATTTTAATTTGAGAAAAATTCAAAATCTGATGAAAATTGTAAATTACAACTTAATTATACTATTCTATATTACTATAATTTTAATGGACATATGTATATTATAACAATATGAATTACTATTGTTAGTATTATTATTATTTTTTTAAATAAATTTTTGTATTTTTTATTCTATGTATGATTATTATTATATTAGATGTTCCTAAATGTAAAATTAGAAATATAATATATATCTTAGAAAAATTTAAAAATATTATTTAAAAAATTGCTTTTATAATCTTTAAAAATTATTAAAAATCTTCTCAATTTTGTATCGAATACTTCAAAATAAGTTTTTTCCGAAATTTAGTTTTTTTATCTCTTTGAAAATTTTAAAAATCATAGTGTGATTCTCTTCTATGTACATACAAAAGACGCCAGTTCTTGATTTGTGTTTAGGAAAGGGAAAACTCAAATATCCAAATGGCATACATCCACGAAATATCTGATTATTCATCAGTGAAGCTGTTCTAAAACCAACTCGCAAGTCGTGTTTTCCTACATTTTAAAAAAAATGAGACTGTTTTATATTCTGGTGTCTATCCTGGTCTTTATTTTAAAATCCGTTGGTGAGTATTGTGAAATTGTCTCTCTAAAACAACTAGGAACAACAGTGAAAAAAAACGTTTGTAGGAAAATTGATTTTAAGAAGATAATTATTATCCGATTTTAACTTTTTTTTAAAATAAATTAATAAAATTTCGCATCGAGCAGTCATGGCTGATTTTTAATTTTTTTGTTACATGATAACAAAAATGAAAACATTTTGATTTTTAAAATATACCGGTTTTTGAAAATTGCTTTGATTCAACAAAAATACTTAGAAAAATGAAAGAAACTATCCAAAAAAGATGCCCAATAGCAAAGCAAACAATCAAAAAATTATTAAATTTGTTATAAACAAAAAAAAATGAAAATGGTTTTGTGTGGATTGGCGGGGATTCGTCACTTTATTAGCACTTAATTTGAACAAATTAATAATTAATTAATAAAAGTTATTAAGTAATTTGTTACTTTAAAAACAATTTTTGTAAACAAATATCCATATTAGGTATTTTTTATGGAATAAATGAAGTTGTTTTTATGGTATCGATCATACATTACTGGAAAAGAAAACCTCAGAATCACATTTAATCACGAAATAAAAGTTAATAATTGTTTAAATTACCTGAAATAACAAATACACTGTTTGACTATTTTTGCAGGTACAAAATTGATTTTTTCGATGCAATTAACTGTAAATAACTTAGTTATACATTTTTAGAAACATTTTGATGACAGTATTTAAATTATTGTTGTAAATAAAAATTGTTTGAAGAAATTTTTGTCTTTTTATGTATTTATAAATGAAATACCGCTTTTTGCACGGTATTAACAGACACTTATTTATGAGTGATTTTTTGTTATAAATCCATAACATTCGGTAATTGTTTTCAACTTTTTCTTGATAATTCGATAACGATTTACTATTTTTATTTTTATCAGCAAATTAATTTACGTAGCCATTAGAAGAAAAGAAAAAAACCACCTGATACTTCTAATACTACCTAATAATAATAACTTTGATTATTTTATTTTATTACGTTCAATACATCAACAATTTTTAATAACTCATAGTAAGAAATTTTTGCTAAGTAATTCTAATTAAATTTCACAAAAAAAAAATTAAGTTTACAGAAACATAAGCCAAACAAAATTTCTATACTGCAGTGTTAATAAAAAAAATAGTTTATCTTTATCCTACTATCAAAAAAAGTTTTAAAATATGTTATTGAAACCTAGTCATAAAGAAAAACAAGTTAAAATGCTGAAAAATAGCTAAATAGTAAATTTGTTAATTAAGATTGGTTAAACAATTATTAAATGCTATCGGTTCATAGGAACAATCATTGCTAAATAACTGGATGTTTATTACGTGCAAAAAATGGTATTTTATAAATAAATACATTATATGATAAGAATTTGTTTAAATAATTTTTTAACATAAATAAATTGTTTACTGTCATCAAAATGTTGTTAAACATTCAGAAGTTAGTTATTCACATTTAATTACATGGGACAAATCAAGTTTGTACCTCCCAAAATTGTCAAATAGTGCATTAATTAATTAAGGCAGTTCAAAGAATTATAACTTTTGCTTAGTTAAAAAAATATGACACGTAGGTTTTATTCGTAAGTAATACATGTATGATCGATTCTATAGAAAAACTTAATTTATTCCCTAAAAAATCTCTGATATGGATATTTGATTATAAAATTTTTCTTTGAAAATAAAAAATTATGTAGTAGCTGTTATTAAATCAACTAAAAAACTAAAACTTTGTTCATAACAATTTTAATAAATTTTTTAATAGTTGCACTAATAATCATCTTTTTTGAACAGGTAATTTCAGCTTTCTAGGTATTTCTTATTTAATCAAAGTATTTTTTAAACCAGTAAACTTCAAAAGTTAATTTTCTTTATTCTTGTTATTAAATAAACAGAAAAGACAATAATTTTTAAAAACGGTCATGACAGTTCGATTCTAAATTCTATTAGCTTTTAGGTAAAAAAAAAGTGTAAATTGGAAAATAATTGTCTTCTGAAAATTCGATTTTCCACGTTTGCTCGTTATTTCGGGATCCGATAAAACGGGATCCCAGTTAATATCAGAAACTAAGGCCATTTAATTTGAAAAAGAAAAATACGTATCGTTTTTGTTGACACCTCTATTATTTCATTCGAAGCTGGATCATTCCATTTAAAAAATTGATCATTGTTTAAAAATGCAACTATTATGTTCAAAATTAATTTTTGGTTTGAAAAATCCTTTTTTTAACTGCAGGTTTGACTATTCTATTTTTAGTTCATAACTTATATTTTTTATTTGAAAATACAACTATATGGTTAATATTATATTTTTTTTAGTTGAAAATTAATTAATTCTCAAGATAATTCATCTATTTGGCTTCAAAGTTGAACAATTTTGTAAAAAGTCATTCTTTTTGGGTACTAGATTTAACTCTTTGGTTGAAAATAACCTTTTTTTTAAATTACATGTATTCATTAAAAATTAATAATTTTAGATAAAAATTCATTGTGAACATTAAGTTCTTTGTCTAAAAATTCAACTATTATATTTTTAGTTAAAACCTCATATTTTTTTAGTTGAAAATTCCAGTATCAGGTTGAATCTTCATTCTTTACCTATTTTTAGGAAAATTTGAACTTTAAAAAAAACAAAGTTTATTTTAAAAGTATATTAAGAAAGGTTTTAAAATATTTCATAAGAGTTTTATAATTGTCCAAAAGAACCTGGAAGATTCAAGGCTAAATTTTATATTTTAAAAAATTTGTTTAAAAACGTTGTAATAAATGGGAATCATATCAAAAAGCGTGTAAAAATTTGGAAAAATTAAAAAATAGTTTTAAAATTTGTAACGATTTCTAAAAATTCAAAATAAAATAATTATCTGAATTTTTTTAACTTAATTTATTATAAATTTTTTTAATTTAGTTTTTACGGTAAAGAATAAATTTCGGAAGAAAATTAAAAAAGTTTTTAAATGTTTTCCTAAAATCAATAAAAAAAAATTTTAATTATTTAAAGCATAACAATTTTCTTTTGCTTGATTATCTTAGCAAATAAAAAAATCAAGTAATGTTAAGAGACGCCAAGAGCTTTTAAAAATAAAACTATTTAAAAACTAAAAAATATTTTTATAAAAATGGAATTAATAATGTTCTTTTTTTAATATTGGGAAATAATTCTGTTCCTAACATTTTGATGACATTCTACAATTTGTAAACTTTTTTTAAACAATGTAAAAGGCATTATCGTAAAAAAGGTATTTAAGATGTTTAAAAAAATCTTAAAAATTTTTTTAAATTCAAAGAGATTAACATTTTTTTTTGATTTCTCTGAAAATAAAAATTATTTTTTATTTTGAAAAATTAGTTATAAGCAAATATTTGAAAAGATTAAAAATTGTTTAAAAACTATCAGTATACCACCTGGAAGATATGAAGACAAATTTTCCAGTTTGAAAAGATTTCCAAACTATTTGAAGAAAAATTTGAATCATTTTAAAATATATTTCGAATATTTAAATATTTTTTCATATAATTTAAAGTATGCGATTAAAAAAATTGAAATAAAAATGCAGATTTTTTAAGAGTTGGAACAAAACACTTCGAAGCTGTTTAAAAATGGCTAAGGATTATATTGAAGATTATATAGCAGTTTTTCAGAATGTGTATTGTACCTTACCATAAATTGACCAAAATTCAACTTAAAAATATTTACAAATTTCCGAAAGTTACGGTTAAATATGTTAACTTAGCACAAATTACCCAAAATTCAAATTTAAACATTTTCATATATTCCGGAAATTTAATAAATTAATTTAATTTATGGTAGCGTACCCTAAATTTCCCGAAATTCAATAAAAAATATGTGTACATTTCCAGAAATTTATATGCATTTTACACAATTATGGTCATTTTACAGGCACATATATTAACTTAGCATAAATGAACGAAACTTAAATTTTATACATTTTCATCTTTACCGGAAATTTATTAAATTTTTGGTTATTTATTGTAACTTACCATAAGTTTACCAAAATTTAATTTAAAAATATATATAAATTTCTGGAAATCTATAGAAATTTTTGTTCATTTACGTTAATTGCACAGTTAATTATGGTACATTACCATCAATTACTCAAGAATAAATTTTAAACATTTTTATATGGTTCCGGAAATTTATGAACTGTATGGTAGTTCATGGTAATATAAGACGTAATTTATGTTAAATTACCATTATTTCCCAAATTCAATAAAAAAAAATAGCTGTAAATCTCCGACAAATTAGAAAAATTTTCGGTAATTATGGTAATGTTATAGGTAAATATGGGAACTTACTATAAATGATCCAAAATTAAGTTTTAATCAGGTTTATATATTTCCAAAAATTTATAAAATTGTTGGTAATTTACATTATTATTACAGGTAGTCTATGTTATCTTAAGATAAATAACAGAATAACACAAAATTACAAAAAATTCTAAAATGTTCGAAATCACTTGATAGTTTATTATGCACCTAGAGGAAAAAGAGCATAAGGGCAGCATGATTCACGGTCATTTAAGGGTAATGTATGGTAACTTACCATAAATTTCTCAAAATTTAATTTAAAAAGGTATATAAATTTTCGAAAACGTATGGAAATTTACGGTCATTTATGGTTGTTTTACAAGGAAATAGGGCAAATTACAGTAAATTACCCAAAATTCTATTAAAATCTATCTATAAATTTTCGGATATTTATGGAAATTTTTAGTAATTTATGTTCCTTTTACAGAAAAAAATGGTAAATAACCATAAATTACTCAAAATTTGATTATAAACATTTTTATAAATTTCCGGACAATTAGATTTCTAAGATAGAGTCATAATTTTAGCCCATGTTAGATTTCGAATGAACAAAGCATAAAAATTTAAAGTAATTTGATTAATTTAACCAAATTTTCCTTATAGTCTTTATAGTAAGTGGGATGACTATCGTAAAGTGTGAGCATATACATTTATAATTTTCGTTATTAACTTCTGACGTCACGTTTTACTCCTTAGAGAGTATAAAGTACTTTTTAATACCAGCAATGTGATGAGTGGGTCACGTGACCCATTATCTTACTGATACTTTTTTATTTTGTGAATTATTTTTACAAAAAGCGGCACATCGATTTGAATTTGGAATGCTAAATGAGAAGCCCTAAGAAAGGTAAATCTGCTAGTAAAATTTTATAATGTTGAAAAAAGTTTTTTTTGTTAATCATTTGTTTTGCTTCTGTATAGTTATTAAAGCTTTGAATCAGACACACCTTTCGTAGTGCTTCTTATATAATATGCAGAATTATCAACTCGATGTGGTACCTAGTATTTAAATAAGTTAGGAAACAAAAAAGTGTCGGTAAGGTAGAAATCTGGTCAGGTGACCCCCTCCTCACAAGGCCTTAAAATTTAAGTTATACATGTTATGCAGAACCTTTATTAATTCTCCTTTTTTCACATCAAATTAGTTGCGGATCGACTTCCAGATCAGATTCCTGATAACAGCATTTTCGTAAAAATGGATGGAAAAATTTATGAGTCAGGCGGAATAAAGACGAAACGGCAGAGGGATTGCCCATGGTGGATGCAACAAGCACACATGTTTAATGCGATTGGCGTGGATTCCATATATATTCGACCTCAATCAGGCTACGTATATGAAGCAACTCTTTGGAATGATGATCCACCTGGAGCTCGTGTATCTAGTTCTGATTTTCATGATCTTAGCCCAGTGTCGGTTAGAGTACATGTTGAACATGGAGGGCATCATGCATATTATAAAGCTGAAACATTTAGAATAGCGCATATTCGTGATAATTTAGGAGTAGAGGATGCTTCTGATTTTTACCCACCTAAAAACTACATTTATGTTGCAAGGAAAAAAGGCCCTGTTTATTCTGCTCCTATGATTGATTATACCCCGCATCCGGCTGAACTTCCTAGGGCCACACATCTTCATTGGGCCGCTAATTTTTATGCAAGTATGTTTTAAACTTTTTTTACACATTCCAACGATCTTATAAATTAAAAAAAAGAAAATAGCATTTTTTTACTTTGAAATGTTTTTAGAAAAAATTCGGACTACATTTAAAGCATTATAAAAGAGCTGTATACCTTCAGGTTGTAGCGGAAAGAATTTTCGAGAAGTATGGTACTCAGACTCTCTATCGAAAATCTCGTTCGCTGAAAACGTCAAGGGGATCTCTCAATATCAGCGCGTTGTTTTTGAAAAAAGTATAATCTAAACTTTTAAATTACATGTGTGAATCGAGATGCTAAAAATTAATTTTGGGAGTAATTGTGGTGTATTATTTGGCTGAATAGAGAAATATTAGTTAGGTTGGTATGTTATCGGAGAAGTTTGTGGTGAGGAGTTAAAGGCTTTTAAGGGCGCCAAGAGTGGTTCTCGTAGTGCTAGGAAATGTTAGAGGAGAGAAAATGATATATGCAGGAGCTGTGGGAGTGGAATGAAGCAAATGTGAAATACCCTAAAAAATTTGACTTTTTCTAGTAAGCCCCCTTTCTTCGACGCACATCACAAATAACTGTAAAAATTTAAGAAGGTAAAGAGCAATAGTTTTAAAAGACATTTGTAGATTGCCGAAAGTACTTTTTGCATTAAGAGATTATTGTTAGCGACGGAAGGGCGTGAGGTGGTCAGCGAGAGTACTGGCAGAGCTGGTAGCTAATTCGTCGGAATAGGAAAAGGATAAGAGCAATGGAATTAAAAATGAAGAGAAAAGAGAGGGCAGATAGAGGAAATAATATTGTGATAAGAGGGTTGAAGCTAATGACCGGGGAAGAAATAGAGGGGTTTAAGCAATACTACAGATCATATGATCGGTTAAAGGCAAGATACTTCAAGTTAGGCTGAATGGGAAAAAGAGAATGAAGTGGCGGTTGTGGAATCGAAGAGCTTGGAAGAAAAGTTCAGGTAATGCGAAAAAAACATAGGATAAAGAATTAGAGGGTTTTCATCGCTCCGGATTTCACCAGGATAGAGAAGTAGGAGTAAAGTTAGTTCGGCAAAAGTAGGGTTTTGGAAAATAAATCAGATGAGAAAACGTAGGTATGGGACGAGGAGAAGGAGGTGTTAAAGTAAGTAAAGGGTTTGGAAGTATAGGGAGGTGGGGGTGAAGCAGGATGGAGGAGTGGTAAATGTGCTGCACTGAAACGTAGCGGGTTAATGAAGAAAGATAAGGATTTCTAGAGGTATAATCATGTGTTTCATTAGGTGGAAATGGTCGAGATGTGGTTAGAGAGAAAGTATTAGGATAGAGTAGAGGCAGAATTTCCAAGGAGATCTAGGTAGAGGCTCCTGTGGATGGTCAGAGTATAGAGGAAAGAAAAGGCTATAGGGGAAATTATAACGGGGTTAGGGATGAATTATATAAAGAAGTTCGTTAGAAGGCAGGGAACAAGGGCGTGCAAAAAAGGGCATTAGAGATAGTAACAAAGGGGTAACGTTACCCCAGGATAGGTAAAATGTAACATTGTGACTGTTTATAATAAGGATAGGATGAAAAGGATTGAAAAAAGGATGAAGGAATTACTAGGAGAGAGAGATAGAGAGTAATGTATGTTTATACTGGAAGGAGGGGCTTTATACGAGAATTGAAGCGACGGGGAGAGCTTAGAAAGGAAATCGAAGTATAGGATAATAAATATGCAAGGGGAGGTTCTAAGAGACTGGCTGGAGGATATAGGCTGGGCCGTGACTAATGGTATGGTAACATAGGATGAAGGGGAAGAATAAGATAGGACAGTAAGTTGGTGGTATCGGTAGTAGAATATGTAATATGAATATAATCATGAATATAAAAAGGCGTAAGGAGGCAGAGACGGTGGCGGAAGGCATAGTGGAGAAGAGGGAGGTGACAAGAGAAGTATCAGGATTAGTTTGGAAAAGTAAGCTTTGACGGAGAGTCGGTGTAATAGATATTAGGGGGCCTGAAACAGAAAGTGACAGGGTGTGTGCAAAAGAAGGTATTTAAAAAAAGAGGAAAGAAATGCAGAAGCTGCTGTAAAATATGGAACATAATAAATGAAAAGAAGGGTAAAAAGAAAGTACGCGTACGTAGAAATGAGGAACGAGTGTAGGTTAATGCGTGTAGTGAAAGAGCAGAAAAAGGCGCAAAATCTGAGATAGGTGTTAAGAAGTGTTAAAACAGGACAGAGATAAGAAGGAGACGGGGATTAAAAAATGGCGAGAATGTTTTAAAGATTTATTTCAGGGATGAAATACACGGAAGAAATGAGGTTAAATGAAAAAACTATGGACGGGGGAAGGATTCCCAACAGGGTCCAGGGAGGGTTGATCCTATCACGCTATAAAAAAGGGGATATATGAAGAGGCAGGAAAATTATAGAAAAATTACGCTAATGAATACTGCGTGCAAATTACAAGCGATTGCATTAACGGATAGTTTGCAAAAGTTTGTTGAGGGAAAGGAATTCTCCTGGAGGCACAGGCGGGTTTTAGAAAGGGAAGCAGTTGGAAGTGATGGAAGGGCAGAGAGAAGGTAAATAGGATACAGGGGAGATATGTGAAGTAGAAAATCGGGTAGGCAAAAAATAAGACTAACTATATTGTCAGGAGGCAGGCGAAAAGGACGAGTTTAGGGTTTGTAACGGGAAACCGAGCATGTATATATAAAGAGAAATTTTTGAATGATAGGGAAAGTAAGCTAGTTAGAGAGTGTTGGTTTAAAAAGGAGAACAGGAGTATGGGTGCGGTAATAAAGCTAGAATTAGAAAGGTATTTTAGAACAAATGCATTGCACGTAAAATGAAGTCAGGAGGAAGCAAGAGGAAGAATGGTGTATGAGATGATTAAATTTAATGAGATAGACGTAGAGAGAAGGCAGAAAGTGAAAAGAGAATAAGGGAGTCAAGGTGTAACAGGAACTGTGTGTAAATTATGCCAAAGTAGAGCACGAAAATCTGAATTATCGATAGCTAATATAGATTTTAAAGATTTTTTTAATCTGGCACGTGAGAAAAATGATTACGTTATTAATAATCAAAGTTAAACGAATGCTCTTATTGCGAATCCTTAAAATAAATTTAGTGGCATCAAAAAAGCACAGTAGTTGTAGTAGTGCTCGATCATTGATTAGGACAAGCGCTCTGATTAAAAATCTTCTAATTGAGAAGCATTGCAAAATTCAAAATTGGAAAAACTATTTAAAGTTTGGTTTCTGAAATGGCGGCCATGTTGTATAAGTGAATGAAAAAGATACATCAAAGCAGACATTTTTGATTTTGGAAATACATAGTTAAAATTCCAGGCCATCTATTTTTGTAAATTGGTTAAAGTTTAAGTTATACATGTGATAAAAAATCTTCATCAGTGGCCATTTTTTTTCACCAAATTAGGTGCAGATGGACTTCCGGAACTGATTCCTAATAACAACATTTTCGTACTAATGGATGGACAAATTTATAAAACAGACCGAATACATATGAAAAACATGTATGATTGTCCTTTCTGGTTGCAACAAGGACATTTGTTTCATATGATTACTGTCGATTCCATATACATAAGACCAAAACGTGACTATATATATGAAGCATCTCTATCGACTGATGAGTCATTAAGATCAAGTCAATCTAGGACTCATTCTTCTCGCCCATGGTCAGTTAGAGTACACATAGTACGTGAAGAATATCACAAATATTATAAAGCTGGAAGATTTGAATTAGCGACAGTTCCCCATAAGCGAAGAGCCGAAGATGCGGATAATGAATACCCACTTATAGACCACATTTATATTGCAAGGAGAAAAGGCCCTGTCTATTGTGCAAGTTTGATAGCATACGACCCTCCTCGAGGACATCTTTATAGTGACGAGCATCTCCATTTGGCCGCTCATGAGTAACCATACTTAAACTTCTGGAACATATAGTTGAATTAACTATATTTTGGTGGCAGCGACAATTTTATTAGGTTTACGGAAAATTTGTGTTTTGTAGATATAATGAATTATTGCACTTATGCGAAAAAACGGTAAAGTGTCAGAAATGAAATGATTCAATAAAGTTTGTTTGATCAATTTCAAAGGTAGGAACTTTGTGCACAGCCTTTTTCCGTTCCCAAGCCCTTGCAGTCGCATTGTCAATTTAGTTGATATTTGATATATTAATAACAAATCCCAGTGATCAATGTGGTGGTATACTGCAATTAAAGCCCATAAATGTTTATTAATAGTATGTAACATTCTGCGGTACTGAGAAAGTTTCGCGACAGGTTTGGTTTTATATTGTCGTTCTGCTAAATTAGGTGAGCTTTATGAGCTTGAGCATGAACTGTCGGTACGTTTCAAAAAAGTTATCTATCAGCTACAGCAACTATCGCGAAGTAATCAAACTTAATTTTTTCCCGATACTTTAACGTCTTTTCTACTTCCGAGATTAGTTTGTCGATTTTACTTTGTATTTTATTAAACTTACCTGCTCAAATCTTTATCAACAAATTGTTTGAAAAGAGTAATTTTTGTGTTTGTCAAAGAAAAGAAACCAGTTATAATCTTTCTGTTATAATCCTGAAAGGAACATTTTCTCATTTTCACTTTAGAATGCTGACTTCCTTTCTCCATTTCCTATATAAATATTTCGCTCTCTTCCTTGACATAATTCTCCACGCGGGTGTCGATATACGTATATATGTCCTCGGAAAGCGAAGTTATATGGGCGCCAGCTAGACCCTTGAATATATAAAGAAAGAAATATAACTTTAAATTCTAGCCCGGCAAAGTTTGGAATACTATTAAAAAAAGGAACTGTAAGGCAAGAGGACTTAAGGGTGGTTCTTTAAATCACAACGACTGTGTATATAAAAAAAGGTGATGACATGATTCCACATTTATTGAAACCGGAAAGAAAACAAAAGAATACAAGTATTTAATCCCCACGCACTGATTCGACTATTCGCGCACATAATCGACAATACAAAAAAAGCACTCCAGGAAGGGCCAGCGAGGAATCGGTTCTAATCCAAGTTGACATCTAACATATCAGAGCTCGATCCGCCCGCTGCGTTGCGGTATAAATCTTGGAATCTCCACTTAAGTCCGTTCGACATAATCCAATTTATAATCGTCGGTATTTTAGTGGCACGTGTCGCCAGTCAGGGACCAAGAACAAAAGTGACAGACTTTTTCAAACGCGCTAAGACCGTCGACTCGAAGGGTGCTCGCGTCTGGACACGTTCGCAAAGCGCAAGTCGGCGCGCACTAACGGAGACGCTGTGAACTAAAATATAATCATGACTAAATCACTACTAGTGTCCGTGAAAATTTTTGTGAAACTTACCGTTAATCTACCAGACATTATCAAGACCACAACAAGCATATGATGTCATAGATAAGGATAGCAGTAGGTTTCAGGCCCGCCATCCAGTGTTTGGATCGAAAACTATAGCCGTAGGGTACCAGGATTATGGTTGTTGTAAGTCCTTTACCCTAGTTATTGGTAAATTTAGCAAGACCTTAGAAGTGACGACTCATCCCTTCCATCCGTTATGTTGTTGTTATCCTTCGAGATTTCACAGGTGAAGGTTAGTTAACCATGAAATTAAGCGCATACAGAAACATAAACTGCAAAGTAAGACAACTTACGATGGATGCTCTTGGTCGGGATGACTTTCGTTTCTGGCCATTGAGGTTCTGGTCGGTTGGCCGTTTAAACAACTCGTAAAAGCCTGAAGTGACAGGTAAGTTAAAATTTACCCTGTCGCAGAGTCCTTTGAAATTTGTCCAGAAATATTGAAAAACAAAATTATTTTGTTGAAACCTTTCAAAATTCTTAAAAAATATATTTTTTTTAATTGTTGAAAAATTAAATGATTGGTTTTGATTTTTCGAAACCTTCTTGATATATTGATTATTTTTTTATTTTTTCCAACCAATAGAATCTTTTGCTCGTCTTTGAAATATGGTTTTGTAAAATAAACAGACAGATTTTTTGCATCTATTATAATATTTATTATCATTGTAACTTACAGAAGACCAGACAATTCAACACAGCAAACTGAAAAAAACCACTAAAAGTTTCTTATAATTAAATATGAACTAACATTCCTAGACTAAATCGTTGTCCAAATGAACAATATGCTATTATCTAATTTGAAACACATTTCTTTTAGCAAATGCAATAAAGTATTAAAATACATACATTTGCATTAGATCTAATAAATTCTAACTTAGAAACACAAAACTCTTATTTCTTTTAAGATATGATAACACTCCTTTACTTGTGTAAGTTTTTTTTTTTACTAAGTAATACTAAATATTCTTTGCATAAGTGACCGTACTCAATTTACCTAACGGATGATAGGCCTTTTTTAATACTACTCCTGCTCCCTGTAGCAACCGTAAGAAATTTTTTTAATTCTCTGACTTTTCCTTGACTCATTTTTCATTTTCTTTTATTATTAATATTCCAATACTGTTCTTTTAATCTTTTAATTCTTTTAACACAGAATCTTTTATAAACGGAAAAAAGAGATATTTCCAATACAAATTTGAAATTTTCAAATTTATTCATTTATTGTAAACAAAAAAGTCTTTTCTACTATAAAGGATGGCTTTTAAAAAAATACTCGAATTTTCAATTTGAATAGATGAATGCACAACAAAGAAGTATCATAGTTTATGTTTTAATCAAAAACTTGCAGATTATTAAAAAAAAAAAGAATTTTTAAATTAAAGATACGAATTTTCAACAAATAAAAATTTTTCTCTGAAGAAAGGAATAAAATTTTATCAAATCGGTTGAACCTTCAAGCCAAAAGACGAATGTCCTTTACAAAAATTTAATTTTTAGCAAAAAATTAATTTCTTTCGAAACTGATCCATTTTGAACCTATTAAAATGAAATCCTTGAACACGGAAAATTATTTATTCACCAAAAAGACGAATTTTTAACTAATTAGGATGACTTTTAAACAAAATTGTTAAATTCGCTACCAAACAGTTGCATTTTTTTCAACACAGATTGAATTTTTCTTAAAACAGATGAATTTTTCCAAGCAATAAGGATGATTTGTAAACAATTAGTTCAATTCTATATCAACTAGTTGCATTTTTATAAATAACGATAAATTTTCTTTTTAAAGTTAAATTTTCAATCACATAGTGGAATTTTTATACATGAAAGATAAAATTTGTCTTTAAAGGAAAGGATTTTTAAAATAAAAATTAGAAAATAACGACAATTTTTATCCCAAATAGATTCAATATTTCTACCCAAAAATATGATATTTAAAATCAAAATGGCAAATTTTCAGAAGAAATATTTTCAATCCAAAAACGATTTCAGTTGACATATCAGCAACAAAACATGAATATTAAATAAAAGGTTAATATTCTACGATCAGAGTTATATGTTTAATCTAAAAAGACGAATTTTTACTAAAAATATAATCTTCAGGTGCAAGTCTTTGCCAATTTGCAAGAATTACGTTCATGAGCGAAAGGCCCTCATACCCCTTTCGTAAAAAATCGTAACAAAATTTCTGGACCCCTTCTCCCCAATTAGCGGTTTTGCAATTTAAGTGCGGTCACTAAGCAGAAAGTAGGAACAAGAAAATATGATTTGATTAAGTCAAGTTAATTTGATTTCAGAAGATCTTGGTCATTTCACTGAACCGTTCTACATTATAAAGCCATCTAAAATACTGGCCATTACTAGCGATTATCTAAAGCAAGAAAATTATTTGGTTGAATGGAAATTTGAAAGTTTAGAGATGATGTATCTCATTTATAAAAGAAAGGGGTAAAGTGAGGTGAATGGATTGTTTCAATCAAATGCGTTTAGTTTCGGTGAGTCAAACCAAATGGTTTGTTTTTCATGTTTCACAAAAAAACATTTTCTTGGAAGAAAAACATATTTTATACGCTATTGTCTCAAAGCATGAGGACATCTGAAGAACTAGATTTTCAAAATCATCACTGACTTCTCGAAGGATAACTTTGGAAAAAGGATGGAATAATTTCTAAAAATTTGATGAAATGAAAGTTAAATCATAAGAATTGGAAAAAATCATATCAGACTCATCTTTCCCATTTACTAACTCAGTCTCATATTATGAAGAATACTTCAAATAAAGCTCATCGGACGCAAGATTTATTGAGGTTTTCAGAAGCTAGTGCATGTAAGGAATCACTTCTGTTTCAGGTGTCCTCATTCTCCTAGGCGGTACAATACGAAATATATTTTTAATCAACAAAATGTTTAGTTGTGTTTAAATAAACCAAATGGCTTAACAAGCAGTTGTGTTAACAAATTTTTCTGTAACCAACTAATATTGTTGCTTTAACAAAAAAGTAGTCAATTCCGCTGTACTATCCAGAAGTATGAAGTTAACTAAGGATTAAGCTTGCGCTTGCGGCGGTGGATAATAAAACATAGGTGCAACAAAGACAGGACCATGTGCCTTCATAATATAAAGATGATCTTTGGCTGGGTATTCAGGAGTCGCTTGATATAATTCTAGATTATCGGGAATAGTGTGCTCGATAAATGTTCCAGCTGTTATATATACGTGAATCCCTGCATGTTCTATATGGACACTAGCAGACGCTGGAGCAGGAGAATTAGAATGTTGTCGAACAGGTTGACCGATATCAAGTAGAATTGCTTGAAATGAAGCGTTACCAACTGGTCGTATGTATATGTGAACCTGGGTAATATAACGATGGGGATATTTATCAAGCATAAAGTTTGGGCAATCATTCGGACCGTATGCCCTAACATCTTCTGATTTATAAGTTTTTCCATCCATTGTTACCACAGCAGTGTTTGGGTTAAGCTGATGGGGATGCACACCAGTACCTAATTTGACAAGTAAAAATTGACATTTATGAAGGTGTTGTATCACTTGTACACTATAACTTATCTCCTAACAAATTTTAAAGAATTATGCTCCACGAATATCAAGGATGTATTCCCCAAAAAAATGTGCACTCTGAATGAGGGGCTAGTCATTAAGAAACCCTTTTGGAACTTTTAGCAATCTTGGAAATCTTTCGCCAAGCATGGGTCACGCACACCACGAAACGTTCACACGTTCTGGTTGCACGCACTTCCTCGGAGAGTCGAACTGACAGCCGACTTGATCCGATCTTCGCCGACCTTAGCCGAGTTTAATTTCTCCTAGAGAGTCCTGTTCGTGCCAAGTTTCGATTAAGATTTTCCAATTCACAGTTTTAACATTTCCAGATTTCTCACTGAATAGCCCCTTGCAGAGTAGGGCAAAAAAACATCCGCATATAAATTGATTTTCAGAAAACTATTTTCAATTTTGTTTTTTTGGCACATAACCAGATCTGGTCATAAATTTTAATAATCATAGAATTTTTTAACTCTATGTGGTGGTTAATAAAAATTGCTTTGATTCATTTAAAAATATCTAAAAAACGGAAAATGGTTTTCTGGGTATTAGCGGCGACTCGTCAAGTGATTCGCACTTAATTTGAACATTCTATGGACGAAAAGAGCTTTTGAGTTGAAATAATAAAAGATAATGAATAATTTAATTGAATTAACAAATTCACTATTTGGCTATTTTCGAAGGTACAAAATTGATTTTTATGATCCCAATAACTGTAAATGACTAACTTCTAAATTTCTAAGAACAATTTGATGACAGTAAGCAATTTCTTTTGGTCAGCAACAATTGTTTAAACAAATTTTTATAATTTTATATATTTTAAAATAATATACCGCTTTATAAACAGAATTAATACATAGTTTTTAAAAAATGATTTTTTGATATTAATCAATAACATTTAATAATTTTTTACCCAAAAAAACTAAGAAATTCATTATTTGGCTAGTTTTTAGCATTTCAACTTTTTTTGTCTAACCAACTATTCATAGCACATTTTTTACTTTTTTTAAGTTCCATAACGATCCAATATTTTTATTTTTATTAGAATGTAGCAAATAAATTTTTCTGATCTAACTCATTCTTAAAGTAACTTTGTAATGACTTTATGTTGTTTATATCATTGATAAAGTTTGACATTTAGAAAGTTCACATCAAAAAAGTGTGTTTAATTTTAATTTTAATTTCCAAAAATGTCCGGCTACAGCATGTAACAGGCGAACGAAAAGATAAGTTTATTTCATTTTCCACTTTATCCAAATTACATAAGTTGTTTCTGAAGCCTATATACATATGTCTGTGAATGGATCGGA
>JAAAKG020203424.1:0-23302 GCA_010014905.2 Druon quercuslanigerum
TCGGAACCCACCTTAAACTGTAGGTCCCCCTCCCACCACCAAAAAGGGTGTGGGAGGTGTGTTAAGGAATAGGAAGATGGTGTAAGAAAAAAATGTAAATCCTTAGGGGACACATTAGAAGCTTCCACTATTATAAAGATTTATTTTTTTAAGTATTTACAAACAGACGTAGATCTAAAGAAATATGTTTTGAAAAAAAAATCAAAGACTTTTTATATTGGTAGCGTGAATTGTTTTTGAAAGACTTTTTTTGTAAAATTGCGTGTTTATTAAAAGAAAGGAGTTACCAGTTGAACATTTAAAGTATTGTTCTTCGCTAGTCACTAATTTCTCTCGTATTTCTGGCAGCATACGGATACAACGTCGGAAAACGGCCCGTCTTTTGAAACTATCCACTAATCGACCCATTTTTTGGCATCTTCATAAGAAGTGAATCGTTGCTCAGATAGTCCATGAGTCGTGGATCGAAATAGATGGTAATCAGAGGGCGCGATGTCTCGAGAATACGGCGGGTGGGGTAAAACATCCCATTTCAGCGTTTCCAAGTATGTTTTGACAGGTTTTACAACGTAGGCCGAGCGTTGTCATACAGAAGAATAACTTTATCTTGTCTCTGCTCGTCTTGTGGCCGTTTTTTCTTTAATGCTCGGCTCAATAGAACTAGTCATTTTAGGTAAAGGTCGCCCGTGATGGTTTCGTTAGTCTGGAGCAGCTAATAGTACACTGCATACTGCTGGTCCAACCAAATAACCATTTTCAAATTTAGGTCGGCAGCCAGACATTTCCTGTCGGCCATCGGCCATATATTGGACCAAAGTTGGGCTGATTGTCGAGTGCAGAAGGGTTACTTGTTTTAGGCAGTATTGCACCGATCGTTGGGCCAACATTCGGCCTTAGTTGAACGAACCACACTGGTTTTGTCATTTTTAACCAAATTGCCAGAGTTTATCAGTCGATCGGCCACATATTGGAAAAAAGTTGGATCGAGAGTCCCCTATCGAAAAATCTGACGTCGAAAGCGACATCGAAAACTGCACCGGAAACGACGTAGGAAATCACAAAGCAAAAAAATATCCTACTGATTAAAAAATATATTTCTTTGGCCTAAACAATGCGTGAGTGTAATAAAGTAGTTCCTACTTCAATTGTAATACATAAATACTTGAATAAATAATTTCAGTTTTCAACTTAAATTATAATTAACATTGTTATTTTTATACGCATTTAATTCAAACAAATTAGATAATTTAAAATCTTGATGAACCTGAAACATAAAAAGTCGATAAAAAATCCACCTCCAGCAGGAATCGAACTCGTGTCTGTCAAGGGTGAAGTTTACAGCGATGAACACGACGCTACCGCAATATGGAAACTTTAAGACGAAAATCCATATTTAAGCCTCACCATAAATGCCAAAGAAATATTTCTTCAAATCAACAACATGGATATTAAATGTAACAACATATTTCTTTAATCTTTAGAAATATTCAATTAAAAAAAATACGCCAAATTAATACATGTTTGATTAAAAAAAATTACTTATTTGGAATAAATGTTTATTTATTATGAATAATTTAATTCTAGTAATAAAATAAAATATTTCCTTCAACTAAAGAAATAGATATTTATCTAAACACAATAATAACAACATATCATATAACACAATATATTTGAAGAAATATTTATTTGGCAATTATGGTGAGTGAACCCTCGACAGACACGAGCTCGATTCCTGCTGTAGGTGGATTCTTTCATCGAATTTTTCTGTTGCAGGCTCATTAATATTTTAAATTATCTGATTGGTTTGAAATAAATATTTATAATAATAAGAATGTTAATTATAATTTAAGTTGAAAAAATTGCAGTTTTTCATTTAAGTAAATATGTATTACAACTGAAGTAAGAACTACTTTATTAAACTCGCGTATTATTTAGGTCAAAGAAATATATTTTTTAATCAATAGGATATATTTTTCCTTTAAATGTTTTAAAATTTGATGAGGGGAAATAGTTTTTTGAACCTATAAAATATTTGCTTGACTTTGAAATATATTTCTTTCTATCAATTCACATTTCTTTCATTCAAAGAAATATTGCCTTACTGCCATTAAAGTTATAAGTATATATTTAAAAAAAAATCACACCGTAACCGTAGTATGAAACGACGCCAGAAACCACGTCGGCTCCGATCCCAAATTCCGATTTGGTGTCCGACGTCGGTTATGTTGCCATTTCCGGCGTCGTTTCTGGCGTCGTTTCCGGCGTCGCTTCCGATGTCATTTCCTACGCCGTTTCCGGTGCAGTTTCTGATGTCGTTTCCGACGTCAGATTTTGCAGTAGGGTCGACCTTTATCCGGCTGCCAGTGTCGTTAGCCAATGCTGCCTTAATAGTGGTTGTACAGAATTCCCAAAGATGGTCTAACTTTGGTTACCAAACTTTGGTTGGCGTAATAGAGGTGACCATGAGCCGACAGGAAATGTCTGGCCGCCGACCTAAATTCACAAATGGGAGTATCCAAATAGTATCCCTTCCGTATCATGCAACAAAAACTGAAAAAGTGAAATTCGGAATGTACGTTCAAATTCTCATAAGAAGGTCACGGAGTAATCGCAATAGTTGTTTTGCATTGGTAAAAAGTTTTAAAAAATATATAAGGTATATAACGCCTGTTGACTGCTACTTACAGATGATTCCCCTCCATTAAATGCCATACAGATCTATACAGAACTTCTGTATGTATCTGTATGTCTCTGTTGGTTTCTGATGGTAGTGACATACAGGGAAATTTTGCCATTTGAAAAATCTGTATGGATCTACATGGTAATTTCTATGATTTAATCGATCTGGAATTCCTAAAAGAATGTTTGTTCGTTTCTGTATGAATTTCTAAAAAAGTCCCTGATGCTGTATATAAACATGAACTGTCAGACGTTCATATGACGTAATTTGTGTGGAACTCCAAACAAAAGTTGTGCTAGTTTCTGCATGTATTTCCAAAGAAGATTTTTCTAAAAGCACCCTAAGTCCCTCCAGCTGTATGGATCTGTGTGGAGATTTCAAAATATGTAATCTTTATGGAATCCCAAACAAATCTGGGCTGGTTTCTGTATGGATTCACAAAGAATATTTTTCAGAAAAAGCTCTAAGTCCCTCAGGCTCTATGGATCTGTATGGAGATTTCAAGGATGTAATCTGTATGGAATTGGAAACAGATCTAGGGCTGGTTTCTGTATGAATTCACGAAGAAGATTGTTCAGAAAACGCTCTAAGTCCCTCAGGCTCTATGGATCTGTATGGAGATTCCAAAGATGCAATCTGTATGGAATTCCAACCAGATCTGGGGCTGCTTTCTGTATAGATTGTTTGGCCCCCTCTGTGCGGTCATATTACCAATTGACGTCACAACTGGACATACCTGCGCATCGCTAATCACGCATGAAGAAGTGCGCGGTTAGTGCAAGGAGTGGGCGGTTATTAGCATCAATTAGAATATTGCGGTCGTGATTTGCATGAGACGATAATTGTATTATTTAATGTGCCACACTGGAAAAGATGTCAACGCCGGCCGGCTACCGGTATATATGTATATATATATATATATATATATATATATACATATGTAAATGTGAAAACTTGTGAATACAACATTTGTAAAGTAAAATGGTATATGGCTACGGTCAAATTCGCGACGGGTCAAAAGAAATCGTATTATTCGAAAACGTTTCTAATTTCGATGGAAAAAATCCTGCAAAACATAAATTTTACAACGTCCAGGAAGACCAAGACAGCCGTTGGGTGGAAGCGTTTCTTTTTTGTGTAAATGGTAAGCAATTGTTTGATCGTTTCCATGATAACCCTTTCTTTTTGTTTTAATTGTCCTGGAATTTAAGGAACTTGATTATATAAAGTATTATTTTACTCAGGAATTTTGAAGTTCTTATTTAGGGTATGCTCTACTAGCCTCAACATTTTTGTGTCTACTTTTTTTCGCCATTCTCATGTCTGCATCCGTTTTACAACTTCCTTTTTTTTAGATTGTAGACAACTAAACTTTAAACATTAAACGTGCAATTTAAAAACGAGAACTGCCTAGATTTATTTAAAACAATGATAGTAATTATAAAATCCCATTAATCAACTATTGCAATTGTTAATACAAAATTTATAAAGAAATATTCTATTTGGCTATTTGGCTGAAACACAAATTTTGTAATTCCAACTAAACCTTATTAGAGTATTGCTTTAGAAGTAATTCGGTTTTAGCAATTAAATATTTAAATTCTTCATGACACTTACATTTTGAAATTATTTATACGAGAAAGCAGGAAAAATATGTACAATCATTTATTATTATTTTTTTTTATCTAGTACAAAAGACAAAATAAATCATTCTCTGCACGAGAGAAGGAGGAAAGTTAGAAAATGTTTTTCATTATTTAAAAAAAGACCTATTAAGTTCTTGCCATTGTGTGTTTCGTTTAGAAGATCTAGAAGCTCTGAAAGTTCAAAGTACTGAAATAAATAGTAGAAGGTTGGTCGCACCCCCTCTGCGCAATCTGGTCTCAGCCACAGAATTGAATACAGATGACGAAAATGTACTTAAAGAAGCAAGGGTGCGTAAAAGTTTTGTTTATATATTACATACATACATATTTAATTTGCACCTTAGGTATTTTTCAATGGAAAATGGTCTCAAATGTGAATGTTACTACTTTTTTTCAATTTTATTTAAAGTAAAACCTTCACCTTAAATTTCCGAAAAAATCTTATGCATAAATTTAACAAAGATCACAGTAATTTTGCCATGAATTTCCGGAAATCTCCGAAAAGTTTGTTTTAATTCTTTTCAAATCAGAGGCGGCGGGGCCCTAGGGGTATAGGAAAAATACCCCATCCCTGAAATCGCTTAGGGAGGAGCAAAGCATTGATTTACCCCTTCTGAAATCGATTGATTAAATGCATCGGATCATTTGAATTTTTCCAAAAATCTACCTGAAATATTTGTTAAATAATTGAAGTCTTTGTGAAATCTTTTTAATCTCCAATCTTTTTCATCCATAAATAGTTGGTAATATTTGTGAAATTGTTAAAATCTTTGGGAAATCATTCCTTAATTAATAATCTTCGCGAAACCTTTAAAATCTTTGAGATATCTTTGGAAAGTCATTGACATCTTTTTGAAATCTTTCTGAAGTCTTTAGAAATCTTTGCAAAATATTTAAAATGTTTTAGAAATATTTGATAATATTTTGGAAATAATTGAAATCTTTGGAAAATCATTGGAATCTTTGTGAAATCTTATAAATCTGTCCGAAATATTTGTGAAATATTTGAAATCCTCGTGAAATCTTTGGGAAATCAGTAAAATCTTTATCAAATATTTTCTAAATATCCGAAATATTTGCCAAATATTTAAAATCTTTGTAAAATCCTTGGGGGGAAGTTATTGAAATCTTTGTGTAATATTTGTGAAATTGTTGAAATCTTCGCGAAACATTTGAAATCTGTGTAAAATCCATGGGAAATCATTGAAATCTTTAAATTGTTCTGAAAAGTTTGGAAAAACATCTATGCCTTTGTAAAATCTTTTAAGTTTATCGAATTTGAAATCATAGTCAAATCGTTGGGAAATTATTGAAATATTTGTAAAAAATTTGAAATATTTTTGAAATATTTGGTAATATTTGTGACATTGTTAAAATCTTTGCGAAATATTTCTAATCTTTCTGAAATTATTGGGAAACCATTAATGCCTTTGTGAAATCTTTTGAATCTGTCCGAAATCTTTGTGGAATCTTTGCGAAATATTTGAAATATTTTGGAAATGTTGGTAATATTTATAGAAAAGATTGAAATCCTTGTGAAATATTTTTAATCTAACCGAAATCTTTGCGAAATATTTTTTTTTAAATCTTTGAGAAGTTATTCTTATCTGTCAGAAATCTTTGAAAATATTTGAGATATATTTCAAATGTTTTCGAAATATTTGATAATATTTTTGAAATTATTGAAATCTTAGTAAAATCCTTGGTAAATCATTAAAATATTTGGAAATATTTTTGCGAAATATTTGAAATATTTGTCAAATTATTGAAATCTTTGTGAAGTTATTGGGATGCCTTTGTGAAATGTTTTAAGTTTATCCGAAATCTTTGTGAGATTTTTGGGAAATATTTAAAATATTTTTGAAATATTTGGTAATAGGCGAGACCACCTTACAGTAGATAATGATCCTATAATAGATAATAAATAATTTGCACAACGCCCCGTCCGGAAGTTCGACTTTCGACTCCTGTGTAGCGCTTTGAAAGTGACCAATTGCAGCCTACTTACTTTTCCTCTTGTTACTTCATTTACTTTTTTGTCCCAGGGAAGAAATTTTATTTCAGTCCTTCTTTTGGTAGATAGGCGAATAATCGACGACATTGAGTTAAACAGTCTGATCTATTGCGCAAGCAATAATCCTTGTGATCTTTGTGATCCTTGAATCCACCAACCCATGTGAAATCTTTCTGAAATCTTCGAAAATGTTTGCGAAATTTTTGAAATATTTAGAAATATTTGTGAAGCTATTGAATATTATAAGTCAATTCTCCTGCCCCTACCTAGAGCAAAAAGGCTCTGTCTCTGCTGAACCAAATGTCGAATCAAGTTTTAACTAAATCCTTGAAATATAAATAAGATAGTGCATCAAAATATTATCAAAACATTGAAGAGAATTGCGAAGTATTTAAAAATCAGTTTGTTTTATTTTTTTATTCCGCAGAAAGTAATTGAAACAAAATCTGCACAAGAGGCTCTGAAAAGAAGATTGGAAACGTAGCAGATTAATAAGAACATGGTTAGTAATATATGTATAAATGTTTAATAATATTATAATATTACGCATCTGAAGGAAGGTTTTCACTTATTCTTCTCAATATGTAAATGAAAGAAAAGTATTCTCTACATTTTTTAAATACAAAAAAAATTAGTTAATCATTGAAAGGTCACAAAGTAATAAAAAGTGGTATCAATCACGGCTCATTACTTTTAGTACTCGGTATCCCGTAAAATGTATGTGGTTGAAGTTCTGAATGTTCAAATGAATGAATTTTTGTATTGATTACATTTTTAACTAGAACCAGTGTTAAAATATTGATTTATTTACATTAAAAATAGTCCTCCATGCAAAAAACTTGCAATGTATTTTTTTATTTTTAGTTGGATCAATATTTCTGGATAAAATAGAATATCGATAAAGCATTTCATTCATTTTCACGTTCAAAGATTCTAGCTAATGTAAAATGGCATGTGCTGGCAATTCAAATAAAATGGCTTATTTCAAGTATAAACTTATTTATAATATATTATATTTATCAGATGCAAAGACTAAAGTAAACTGAACTGACTATACTTCATAAATATGGGTCATTTAAATGCGAACGGCATCAATAGAAAGTTTAAGAAAACTTTTTTGTCACCAACTTATAACTCCCTATCCGTGCATCCACGTACGCATATGAAATGGAAACATCAATTAAATGCTTGAAGTTAGTACCTACGTGTATTTTTTGCAATATTAAATGTCTTCATTTGCATTATATCTTAATATCTTTGATCTTCTTAAAACATTCCGATTAAAAATCAAATTTTTCTTCAGTTTTCTTCAAGATAATTAAACATCGGTAATTTACCGAGCAAAAATTCTTCGACGTGTTTTCAACTTGCATTTTCCCCAATGAAGACATCCTGAAGTCGACAATTTCGACTTCAGCATGTCTTGAAGACATTAATTGATATCCTGAGTCGAATTTTCACGACTCCAAGACGAGCGGTTTATAACTACGAGTATATACACGGAAAAAAATTTGGTAGCACTGCTGCACTGAAAGTTTCGTCGTCTTACGACAAGTGAACGCCGACTTAGCCAAGACAAGGCTCGACTTGAGACAAATTTTGTCGCCTTGAGACCATAAAAGCCTCTCGTGATCGTAAAAGTGAGGCGAAGGCTTATATCTCGTCTCAGCTTTGAGACGCAGCCAGACATCGAGGTCTTGGAGTCGAACTCAAGTCGAAGCATTTTTACTCGGGTGAAGCAGCATTTTCGCCCAGTTAGTTTCAGGACTTTGTAAGCCGCAGTTTTGCTATATCATTCTGAGATGAATGTCACATAACCAAGAAGTTGGAAACGCAAACTTCACATACCAAAAAATGAAACTTTTGCTAAATTGTGCTAGATTTGTGCTCTATTGTACCGCAAAAGATTTTTTAGAATAAACATTTGAGTCAAAAAAAAATTCAGCCTTGTCAATACATTTTTCGAAAAAAAACTATAAAAAAAATGAAAACCATGATCAATTTCAAAATTTCTAGAAACAAAAACTTGTGCTGAGTTGTGTTAGTCTAGCATAACAAAAAAGTTATGTGAATTTATAAACTATTCATCTGAGCGTGAAGTGCCTCAGAGAAGTTTGAAGTATTTATGCTGTAAAATAATTGTCCTTGTGTCTTACGATCTTCTCAACCTAACCGGGCGGTATATAATTTCAAAACTCTACTTTTTGCAACCATGCACATTTTTGAAAACCTATGCGCTGGGTACTGAATGCAAATGCTTTACTCTCATTAGTCATTACTCTGACAGCTGCTTTAATTAATTATTTCACTTCATGAACAAATTTATGATCATATTTCAATATTTTTGTGTAGGAAATGAGCCAAGAGCATAGCCTAATGTATCAGAATCAATATTACCATTAGAACCTGATCTTGCAGAGTGCAATGATACATTTAGCATTGCTTCAATGGAAACAGATAATTATGCCACTGATATTTTTTTGCGTAGAAGTTCCTCATAACCCTTTTACAATTCAGAAGTCACTTTTTCTGACTTAGGTGACACCTTTTCTGTATTAACTAAATCTGTCAAAAAACGCCAATCTAATGCATTGAAGAAAAAACGGCATGGCGATGGAGATGACGAATCTAGACCCGTTGAAACTGAAAGTAAAACCTCAAAACATTATATTTATTTACGAAATATCCATGAGTGTAGTTCAAATGATGATGAAAGTGATATCGAAAATACTGTAGACCTGTATTTCACAGACATTGAAGAATATTCTGATGGTGATCATGATTCAGCGGATGATGCATACTACTATTATCAAAAATACGATAACAGAAAATGTGGTCAGGGTTATCAGTATCTGATGTACTCTTAATGTTAAGAACATATTGGATAACTCATAATTCGGAAGATGATGAACGCCAGGCTCTTATACAATTTGTAAATACTTTAGCTGGTCCAGAGTTTGAGAAGTGGAGCACAAGTAATTACATGATGTCATGAACCTATGATCCACCGAACAATAAGATCACTTTACAGTTTTATTGTTAGAAATGTGACGAGCCGTTATGTAAAATTTCCATGAAAAATAATTTGGGCTCAATTGCCTCTGCATGTGCAAAGTGTAAAGTGAATTATCAGTTGACATCCAGAAGTTTGAACTCCATTTGCTTAATAGATATTGAATACCAAATTCAGCAGCTATTGAACCAGAAAGAAATTCAAGTTACATTTTTGGAAAATGTTGTAAAAATAAGAGAAATTGAAGGCAAAGAAGAGGGTGTTATGCGCGATGTATACGATGGTCAATTGTACAAGCGCATCCAGCAAATGTTCCCCGGTGTTCTCAATTATAATTTCGGTACAGACGGTGCACCAACGAATCGTAACAGTTCTTTAAAGAGTTTCTGGTCTTGTGAAATGATCCTTAACGATTTGCCCCTCAAATTGCGCTTCAAAAATGTTCTTCATCCATCATTATGGGTAACAAAGTGTGAACCAACAGTCACTTTCATGAATCTATACATGTCAAGTTTTATTGAAATCCCATATAGATGGAAAACAAAAGGTGTCACTATTCAACACTGGAAAACGGGTGAAGCTATGATCTTAAAGTTCGTATCCCTTTGCGTATGTGTCGATTCAGCAGCTCTCTAAATATTCCAAACTTCTCCGCTTCCTTAAAGATTATAAAGAGGAAACCTGAAGACTCTGCAGGTTCAGAAACAGCTTCAAAAAAGAAGAAAAACGTACCTAACATAATTTCAAAAATCGGTAAATATTAGTATAAAATGCTAAAAGCGATAGGCTTGCATTTTTCAGAAAAATTTAACCAAGCGGGGAGCGAAATCACTTGAAAAGGAAGTCGATTAAATCGGAAATTCACCCTTTGAGAACGAAGTTCAACAAAAAGCGAAGGAGTCATTTGCTGATAAAAATGAAAATAGAGTCCAAGGCGTATTGCAGAAAAAAAGCGATAAGTGTATTGAAAAGCTTACGAAGGAACCACTAAATCATTGTACCATTCAGGACCATGGAAATACTGAAAAATCTGTAGTAGAAAAATCGCTTGAAATGCCAACAATCAGTGTATCATCACCAAGAGCTAGACCCAAAATTATATCAATGGCCAAAATATATGGAATAAAGGTATATTTATATACAAAGAATTGGTAGTTCATTTTCAAACAACTTGATTAATCTCTCTGATTGCAATTAAACTACTTTTCCAGACAACTTCAATGAATCTTACTCATACTGCAAACAAAATTAGCAGCGGTGAAGACTCGGAGATGCTAAAAGAGGAGATTAAAAATCTGAAAAAAAGTTTAAAAGAGACACATAGTCGGATTAGCTTTCTAAAAATTTAAAGGGAAAAAATACAAGGAGAAAACGAAAATTTAAATCAGATGTATGATATGGTCTTAAATATCCTCCTCGTTTGGGGTGGAGTGGTGGCTATAGTCATTATAGGAAATGATACGGAGATAATCGGGGAGTTCTCTTAGGATAGAGTGAGAGGGCTCTCGGAAGATAGAAAGAGAGGTAATGGAGGAATGGTCACGGACTTTTTGACCACGGGCGAATTCGCCCTGACAGGGCGTACCTGTATTTCTCTTAAGAGAGAAAGAGATGAAGGGATTGGTTCTAAAGAGTTCCGCCAGAGGGAGTACAAAAAGTCGTTGCAAAGGCCACGTAAAGGCTGGTTAACTCAAGGACTATCTCGAAAGATAGAAAGAGAGGGAGTGAAAGAATGGTCACTCTTCCTTGTGGACACCGGTGGTTTTGTTCTTGACCAAGGTGGCGTTGTGTTTGGCCAGGAATTGGTCCAGTCGGGCCATGCTTTTGGATTCTTCCTTTCGGACAACCTCGTTTTTGCATCAAATATTTCCATGCTTGGAGCCCGTCCATGATCCAACAAAAAGGAAAGAAAAAAAAGTAGGGTTAGGATCCAGCCAAGTACAGCTGGGATGCGAGCCGTATCAGTGGAACGGATGAGCTGGGATGCCAGCCGACCCGCAAAAGGAGGAAAAAGGATTAAACATAGGGAGAAGGTATATACTAAGTAAGTTTCTTGAATCACAAGGTTTATTTTCTTTTCTTTTACTAACCACTGTCTATTTTTTCGCCGTGTGTCAGTTATTCACAGAGAAAGAAAGAGAGAGTGTGTGTGTGTGTGAGAGAGAGAATAAAAATTAGTTCCACTTTCTGTCGCATGAGGCGTGCGGGGCGTACGCGAACCATGCAGGGTTGCCCAGAGCGGATTTCCAACCGTGGGAGTGAGGAAGAGAGGGGGAACAAGGTTTGGTTGATGGTTGCGTTTCGTAATAAGTTTGGCCTAGCCCGAGGGGTATTCCAGTTCGGGGAGGCTGATGTCAGCTAACAGCAGAAGTTCAGCCGTTAGCCTTGTTGATCAGAGCGGATTTCCAGCCCTGATCGTACTGCCGTTACGTGGCGGAGCGCGCCTTTTTAAACAGACCGTGCCGCACAATAGTTAGCCAGAGTGGGAAAGGATTGAGTGGTGGGAGAAGCGCGCGCTTGAGTTAGGATGGCGGAAAATAGTGTTTCGCTCTCTTTCTCTTCTTTCTCTCTCGCTTTTTTTTAGAGTCGAATACTCTTGCATCTAGAATGGTTGTCCACCGAATGGATAAACGTAGTATGCGAGAAGGAATCTCGCTCTATTCGAGTCGAGTATAACATGTACAAAGAAATCATGCAACTTAATTTCGACCTGCAGAAGAAGGTTATTGGTTATTTCGAACAAAGTGACGGTAAACATGTTACAATACGAGTTTTAATTTTACTTCATAGCTATGTTCTTGGGGTATCTACACACCTAAAAAACTGAAAAATAACGTGAAATTTTTGTATACCTTTAAAAAACTTGAAAACATCTGAGAATTTTTCTATGAATCCGGGAATTATTTGGAGCGTGAAAATAACGATATTTTACAGATTACAAATAGATTTAAATATAGTTAAAAATGTTCACTTAAATTTGGAATTCAAAATTAAACTGGAAATCTTTCAGATTAAAAAATATTTAAACGGACAGAAAACTTCGACTTAAGTGCGCATTAACTAAAATATAATCTACAGCCTGTCTAATTTTAAAGTCATTCAAATTATGAAAAATCCGGATTGTAAAATAATAATAATAATAATAATAATAATAATAATAATTAAAGTTTAACCTGCGATCTAGGAATTAAAAAATCTTTTAAATTTGGTAGATATTAACTAAATTATGTAATAAAACTTATCACCCTTATCCCACCAAAAAGTAGAAAAAGCAAAGCCAGTTATTATAAAAGAGCAGCTTATATTTCAAAATCATAAATTAAGATATTTACGTTAAAATTTATTTTTAACCCTAATTTCAAATTTCTAAATTATAGTAAAATATTTATATTAGTCTAGAAATCCTTCTTTAATTTGAAAATTAGAAACTTAAAACTTTTATAGATCTAATAACTTATAAGTTTTGAAAAGCTGGTAAAATTGGATGTTTTCGATTTTCTTATAGAATTTATTACAAGAGGGAAAGCAATGGTTCGGAAAACTAGAGATACCTGAAGTGATCAGGGGATTTTGGCAGATTTGAAGTGGGCTCCCTGGATCTAAAGTCTTTTAAAATTGTGAATTTATTTTCTATACGATTATAGTGTTACGAGAACTTGACTCTCATATCTTATTCCCACTACTACCCTTGACCCATAGGTACCTCTCTAGAATACAGGGCCATAGTGTAGCGTCCAGGCTTGGCGCATATTCAGTTGTGTCCTAACCCCCGAGTTATAAAAACGACCTGAGTTGCTGTCTGCAATTCAGTTCCTAATAGAAAATCCATACGCATTATTTACCACGTAACATTTTGGCGATCCTGCCAGGATCAACTTTTCGAATCCTTATATTCTACGAAATTATTAAAGAGGATATCTCATAAAATTTTGGTCTCTGATACGAACCTTGAGAATAAAAGAATTTCTACGGAAGTTTAAAATTCAGAAACTCCGGATCTACCTACGAGAGAGGGTAGTTAGTATACTCCTGGTGTTCCAGAGCACTGCCACCTTTAATAAAATTAAAACCGACTCGAAACTTCATGTGTACTAGCAGTAGAACGATTGCTTGAAGCTAGAGTACAAAGGACAAAGCCCAAAATACACTTTTGTACGTGAGCGCGAGCACACACCCTACACTCGAAACAAATAGCGATAGGAAAAACCTACACAATACACTGGCATTTCAGCAGTTTCTGTTTACGAAGACATTCCAGAAAATTAGAAAGGAAACCGAGGACAATACTCGGGATATCGAATCTACATCTGCCGACATGAAAGAATATACAACCACCACATCAACTATGTCTAATAGTAATTCCACTAACCAAGTCACTTCTCTTCCCCCAACGACTACGGAACAGATGTATGAAAGAATTCTTTTAGAAATCAAGACGCTAAGAATGAATGTAGTAACCCTCGTTAACGAAAACACGAAAAGAGTCAGAGAGACAGCTGAGATAGAACGGAGAGTAGGGATGAAAGGAGAAATAGAGACCGACCACGAAGGAATTCTGACGTCTGACAATGAAAATGCGAGTGTCGATGGACAAAACCTGTCTGTCCCAACGCCGGAGAAACGCGAGCGAGTGGGAGCACACAGCAGGGATCAATGAAATGTAGGAACAGACCGTCGTGAATTGCCGTATATCCGCAGGAGAGAGCCAACAATAGCGAAAAGTAGGAAGCAGGGAAGCAGCTCAACGAGCAGCGAAGAAAACTTGTGCGAAGCAACGCGCCATATGGGTTGCAACTCGTGATTGCTCGTGACGCAATCAGAGCAATTAAGCCTCTGAATGGGCAAGACGATGTCAGAATTGAGGAATTTATCCGAAAAGTCGAAAAAATCAGGCAGCAGTGCATTCAACCGGATTTATTACTAGATTTTATATTAGCGGAAAAAATTCAACAATAAGCTGAGAGGGAAATCCCTTTCAACGATATTTACATCTACGATGATCTGTATTAAGCCCTACGGAAAAACTTAAAGCAAGTAGGCTCAGTAAGTCATTTAAGAAGGAAGCCTGACAGCTGCCGACAAGGAGCGGCGGAAATCACACAAAATTTTAGCGTCCGATTCAGACGAATAATGGACGAACTGAAATATGCGATTCAGTCTTCTCATAAAGGGCCTGTAGAAAGAAGAATTGCTCTTGTCATAGAAGAAACTGAGTGCCTCCAGAAATATCTGATGAACTTAAGACGGGAAATAGGCTTGCAGGTCAAATAGGCTTGCTATCAAATATATGCGGAAAACTACTATCCATACGAGGAAAACGACGAGATGGAACAGTATACAGCCTATTAGTAGACTCAGGAGCCTCTATTAACCTTATAAAAGAAGACAGCATCCCAGACAACAATAAAAAAAATCAAATTCAGAAAAAACTTTTGTATGGGAAATGATCGACATGTGACAACAAAAGCCGCGTACATTCCATACTTCGGGACAAATCACATTTTCCATATTGTTCCAGCCGGTTTTCTCTTACCAGAATCAGGAATAAGAGGATTACCATTCCTCAAGAAATATGAAAGATATTCGCTAATGCCCAAATTCTTGATACTGGGCAAAAATAAGTTACCATTTTATGAAGACGGGCACTATATAAGTAAAAATTCAGAAGATCGTCACAACATATAATGAGGTCTTACACTACGCGAAGACCCATTACCATGTACACAACTGACAGAGCACGAAATTACACTTAACTCAGGTAGTGAATCTGAGATCACACAAGTTACCAGAAGCTCACAGACTATTCACCCTAGAGCACACGCAGGAACTTCTTCATAAAGGAATCATAAGGCATTATAAATCTCCGTTTAACTTTCTACTTTGGATGGTACCCAAAAAAGGTAACGAATTACGAATGGTCATCGACTACAGGCATATTAACAAGGATACTGAGAAAGATGCATATCATTTACCGGTTATCGACGATATTCTCGAGAAATTGGGACAAGCGAAGTTTTCTCCGCTTTTGATATAAGTGCAGGTTTCCATCAAATCCCAATGCACGAAGCATCCCAAAAATACACCACATTTTCAACATCGCAAGGCCACTACGCATATAATCATATACCTTTCGGCCTGAAAAACGCACCAACCACATTTCAACCAATGATGGATAACGCCTTTAGAGGTCTAATTAACAGAGAATACTTTGTATACATCGATGACATAGTAATTATAGAGAAAACCTTAGAGGAGCACAATCAAAACCTGATTAAATTTTTTGGGAGGATAAAGGCATTGGGACTAAAACTAAAACCAACTAAATGAGAGTATCTACGACCAGAACTCGAGTATTTAGGCCATGTACCCACAAAGGATGGAGTAAAACATAATCCAGCGAAAACTGAAGCTGTGAAAAACTTTAAAATCCCTACCACAGTAAAGGAAATTCAGTCTTTTTTGGGCTTGGCAGGATACTATAGAAAATTCATTAAAAACTTCTCTAGTATAGCAAGATCTCTGACTAAGCTAACCCAACAAGAGATCATATTTGACTGTAAAATTACACCACCAGTGAAAAGGAATTGTTGGCTATAGTATGGGCAGTCAAACGTCTCCGTAAGTACCTACTGGAAAACAAATTTACAGTTCAGATGGATCACAAGGCCTTGATTTGGCTCCATAACGTGAAAGATCCGAACTCACGATTACTAAGATGGAGACTCAGATTAGAGCAATACAAGTATGAAGTCTAGTATGTTAAAGATAAAGAAAATAAAGCTGCGGACTGTTTATCCAGACTATTTTCGATTACCAGTCCAGACACACCCATTATAGCTCTAGAAGACATAGACGAAGTAGCACCTGACATAAAAGTACTCGACACGCCCATGAAGGGAGAGTTAAATACCTTCACACTGAATAAACCCAAGCCCATAATCACTGCTCACGAGAAAGTCGACAGCAGGTTCAAAATTAAATTTCCTGATAGAAGAATAAGCGAGTCCTCCGAGAAATCAACTGAGGAATCGACTGATGAATCAATTAAAGATGAATCAGAAAATTTAAATGAGCAGGATTAGGTTAAAATTAAACCCAATGCAGCCGGAAAATTATGGAAACGAATTGAAAGGGATAATATGCCGAACTACAGCGAGGAAGAATGGCTAATACACCTGGGTTGGATAATAGATGGTTTCAAGCAAAAGAAATTAACCATTATACGGCTACACCTTGGAGACCCTACGTTTGCACCCATCGAAAGGGAAGAAATAGTAGAAATGATCAACTATTTATCCAACTACTGCGCAGACTCCTCTTTCCACTTGTGTTTAAAAAAAAACTTGCGATCTAAATAAACATGAGAAGGAATAGGTAGTAAGAGAAGCTCACGGTGATCACTTTGGAGAGAACAATATTATCAGCAAAGCAAGAGCAAAAGCAGAATGCGCAGAAATAGACGAAGAAAGAAAAAAGTACGTTAAATCATGCCCTATCTGTCAACTACAAAAGGCAGTTAGGATAACAAACTAAGCCTCAGGTATTAGTCTCGATATTCCTCTAAACCCACATGAAAAAGTAGCCATGGATATATTCGGCCCGTTGCCAGAGACAAAGAGTGGAAATAAGTATATTTTAAGTA
This sequence comes from Druon quercuslanigerum, assembly GCA_010014905.2. Lineage (NCBI taxonomy): Eukaryota > Metazoa > Arthropoda > Insecta > Hymenoptera > Cynipidae > Druon > Druon quercuslanigerum. Next base: position 16,996 of record JAAAKG020203424.1, read on the forward strand.
TCCAGGACAGGTTAACACGGTACACTTTATTACTGCCAATAAAAAATGAAACTTCTGAAAGCATTCTGAATTATTTAATGGAACACTACATCTACGTGTTTGGGGCGCTGCAGGTCATTCTGACTAATCAAGGACAGAAATTCTTGTCAGAATTAGTACAGCAGTTTGAAGAAATGTTAAAAATTAAACACAGTAAAACTACTGCATTCCATCCTCAAGGAAATGGAAATATAGAGAGAATGCACTAAACATTAAAAAATATGATAAAGACTTCAATGTCAGAAAATAATAACGAATGGGATGAAAACATCAAGTTTATAAATTTTGCAATAAATACTACCAGGAACGAGACTACGGGACTCTCACCCTTCGAGATGACCTTTGGAAGAGACCCAAACCTTCCCTCCACACTAGCCCGATCACCTACACTTACCTACAGCCACCTGATAAGAAAATGGAAAGCTAAACATGAAAAATACTTACAAAAGGCTAAGGAACGGATCCAGCTACAACAAGAAAAGTATAAGAGAAGATTGGATAAAAATATAACGCAAACCCATCCGATTTATGAAATTGGAAACCTGGTCAAATAAAAAAATAACAACAGGTTGAACAAATTGGAACCCAACTGGAAAGGTCCAGGCACAATCATATAAGTACTGGATAACAACAACTTGATTATAAATTATAAGAGCAAAATGATGAGAGTCCACATAGATTAAGTTATGCCGTTTTATGTTTCAGAAAATGTTGAAGATAGTTGTGCTCCTGGCCCCAGCGGTAGAGCTTCAAGCTTACTACACAATCACTCAACTAAGAGGGAACGTATTCGTAGAGGAACAAAACAGGGTGCACCTCTTTCATGAAGAACGGCGGCTGATAATAGGGGCCGATATGACGACCACCGAGCAACGTGTCTCAGCGATAGATTACAGTTTACATCTAGCGGAAACAGCTTGTGGAAAGGCGTGCACTCCCGTATACGAGCTTCAATCCAAAATACAAATTTTGCACAAAACGTTAGGCATACAACGAGCAAAAAGAGGATTAGCCAATTTCGTAGGCGATATCTCCAAACCATTGTTTGGAACGCCGAGTGAGAAAGACTTTAGGCAAATAAACAACGAGTTCGACAACATTTATAAAGACAATAAGCAATTAGCTCAAGTCCTGACAAACCACACTAAAATCCTAAAGATCATGCTTGATTCCTCGTCAACGGATTATAAAAATCTAAGAGGAAAAATAAACGCCGAATCAAACGCTCTGCGAAACGTTGGCGCTTGAGTAAACGCAAACACATTAAATGCTTTTGTGAATTCCAAATTAATGTTGGCCACTCTGCTAGTTGATGAGATGAACGATGATATCAACACAGTTATTAATGCTATCAATGATGGTAAGCACGGAATAGTACACCCGCAAATTTTAACACCCAAGATACTGAAGTCAGCTATAGGAGAATTCGAAGAAAACCATCGCACCCATCATCACTTTGATAACGACGAGTCAAACTATCAGCATCTAATTGACATCAGCAAGCTGACAGTAGCTGTCGTGCAAGAGTTATTTACCTATATGCTGGATATCCCTGTCTTATAAAAGGAGGAAGGACTATTGAAACACATAATTCCAATCCCTGAGAAAACTGCCAGTGTGTTCTTATCTATCATTCCCGACTATGAATATGTAATACACTATCGCGACTCGTGTGTATGAATAGACCGAATAGCTATAGAGAAATATAAAACTGTGAGCGAATATCCTATTTGTAAACGTAACCAACCAAACATTAAGTTATCAGAAAGTGAAAATTGTGACACAATTCTTTTGAGACGATATGTGACACCCACCTGCAATCTTTCCCCCTTCCTTCTGCATAAAGAAACTTTTATCCATACCAATCACGGATGCATAATTATACCGACGGCAGATATTGATTTAGACATCGTATGTGAGGGACACGTGAAAAATATAATTGTCAAAACTAGCACTCTCATTATTGGACAAAACTGTCAGCTATACAATGGTTACGACAAATTAGATTTACCTAGGCATTTAGGGAGTAAACAAACGTATACGATAAATGTAACTTATGATATTAATTATGTACACCAAGATCTAGATAAACTTAAAGGAAACTTAATACAACTGCCCAAGCAAATAAATGTAAACGAATTGAGAAAAGCCAGACTAAGTCTGGATGAAACTCAAAATATATTAGACCGAATATCAACGCACAGGCGAATTAATCTCGATAGCTTGCATGGTATTGTTTGTTTTGCACAAGATCGGAATATTAAGTACACTCTCTGATTGTATCTCTAAGAAAATTTGTTTTCTTTGTATAAAGAACAAAAACGACGTAAAACCACATGTAGTGACTTACGTGAAAAGCGCTCGACCACTACTGGAAACAGTGGACACAGGTATCAAAATTAAACCTAGAAGGGTAAAATTGTAAGAATTTGGTATACCAAAAACTGTCTAGAAAGGGGGGTGTTACGAGAACCTGACTCCCATATCTTATTGCCACTACTACCCTTGGCCCATAGGTGCCTCTCTAGAATACAGGGCCATAGTGTAGCGTCCAGGCCTGGCGCATATTTAGTTCTGTTCTAACCCTCGATTAATAAAGACGTCCTGAGTTGCTGTCTGCAATTCAGTTCCTAATACAAAAGCCATACGCACTATTTACCACGTAGCAATAGTTTAACATTGCACATTTTTTACAGACGTGGAGGCTGTGAAACGGCAAATTGACGAGAATATTAATTCCAAATTTGTCACAGTTGTGTTTAACAGAAAGGTTGACAATCACGTGCGTAGATGCCTTTCTTCATATATTGGAGAAAAATAAGATTCTAAACTCAGACTCCATTATGATCAGACTCAAATAATAATATAAACACCCCTTATTACAGCTGCACGTGGGAACACTTAATGTTGCAGGGTAAGCGACTAAAGAATTATTTATGTTTTATAAGAATATTTGTACTAAATATTTCTTAGAAGTAACACACTGGGACCTCTTTTTTCTAGATTATAATGTGGATGGTACACAGATTGAAAAAGTAATTCCCGTCCTTAAGCTCAGAACCTCCGACGGGGAAGATAATAGAAATAATGATAGCGAAATAGAAGTGAAAGAGGACTGTGCATCTGAAAGTAATTCATTTGAAAACGATGTAAATTCCGAGTCAGAGTTGAAAAATGATGAAGGAGGGTTAGATGGCGATGAGGTGAAATAAGTATTTTAATAACTCCTTTATAATGGCACTCGGTTTTGAAGTATTGTTCATTACACGTATGTAAGTTCTGCAAATTTCAAGATATCTGCTCTTGCTAATGTTATTAAATTCTATATTTTAACACTTTTAATTAAAAATAAGTCACTTATAAACATTATTCTAGCTTTATAAAGGTGCCAAAGAAAGTTGTTTACCTCGACGAATCAAAGAATCTCGAGATCAAAGAGAAAAAAAAGACTTACTCTTATTCAAATTATTTAAAGATTATTTCTACGCTTAAAGTTGTTTAATAATCTAAGAGTTAGTACTTATGATATTATAATCGTTTTATGGTGTCTTTGTTTTCTAATGTTTTTAAATTGAAATAAATATTTCAATACACAGTAGCTGAACGTTTATGAAACTCTTTTTCACTGCGTCAACACGCTAATAAGCTAGTAAACATGATTAAAATCAATATTTCCGTGTATAACAGTAATATATCATCTGTATAATAATTCTTGGTCACTCTAAGGATATCCCATACATTATAAGTTTTTTTTATATCTGCAGCATATTTATTTGACACAAATTCGACCTCTTATTTTATGGAAACCAAGATATCCTATTTATATTCCTAGGAAATGTCAAATTTTCATTCTTCAAAGGTGTCCCGTAGGATAGTTTGTAGAAATCCTATTTTAAGGATAGAGTATTTGCTGGGTTCAATATGGCATTCTCAAATAAAAAATTTCATACAGTTCCTTACAGACCCTAGGGTCCTTAGGGGCCATTGTGGAATTCTCCAAATCGCATTGAAAATCCATACAGGAACCAAATCCTCTTCTGTAGGATACTTAATAAAAAAACCATACAGACCCGGGGGTTCGTAAGGTCCACAGTAAACTTCCCAAAATGAATTACAAATCCATACAGAAATCAGATCCTCTTAAGTAGGAAATTTCATACAGAACCATAGAGATGCGGAGGTTCGCATGGTCCAATGTGGAATTTCCCAAATCGAATTTCGAATCCATACAGAAACCAGATCTTCTGCTGTAGGAAACTCCATACAGAACCATACAAACCCTGGGTTTCATATGGTACAATGTGGCATTTGAACAGCAAAGCGTAAAATTGTAAAATTTCAAAAAATGGAATCATATTACAGCAATCTAGTTATTTATTATTTATTTTAATTTGCTATGTGACATCTTAAAATGTCCCGATTTTTTGTTAAAGATTTAAACTAATCAATTATTTAAAATTAAAAAATATATAACTGGAAAATTTCAAGAATGAATAGTAGTTCTGAAGGAAGATTTGAAATAAAAAAATAAAAATTAGGTTTAAAATAATAAAGACAAAAATTAAACTCTGTAACTGAAATTGATACAACTATTAATGCATAATTCCAGTAATTTTAAATGGTTAAAATAAATTTAGAGTACTAAATTTACATCTTGAACACTCAATTTTAAATTGATCAATTCCATACGTTTTAATTTTGCAAATAAAATTGAATTTGGGAAAGTTTAATTAGAAATTTAAAAATTATTAGTTTTTAAGTGATTAGAATTTACTTCAAATAATTAAAATTTTAAATGGTTTGATTATAAAAAAAAGTTTCAATATCACAAAATGAAGTTCGCATTCGTTTCAGTTTCAAGATTCTTAAGTAGAATTTTTTTTAAATTTTTAATGTTTCTTATTTAAAATTACTATTTAGTTTGAAAGTTTCTTTAGTATAATTCAGTACATTCTTTGATTTTATAATTATTCGCCTAATAATCTGTAATGTCAAATTATGATTTCGTTATGTAATAACAATTTACAATTCTAGAATTTCGGAAGCTTTGACTTTCAAAGATTCAATTTAGTTTTCAGTATTGAATTGTCAAATCTTGATCACTTTGAAGTTATAATTGTTCAAATTCAAAAGGTTGCAATTTTTGATTATTAAATTTAGAACGATTTGAAGTATGAATAATACAATTTTAATTTCTCTGAATTTTTAATTATCTAATTTTAAAATATTCAATTTCTTAGATTTCAACATTACCTTATTTTCTAAATTTTTAATCGGAAATCATTCAATTTCGTGATTCTTTAATTTAAAAAAAACTTTTTCGTTTGCAGGGCTGACATTTCGAAATTATTCAATTTAATTCCTTTTTCTGATTAAATTGTCAAAAATCGTTCAATATATTTTTTCGGAAGTCTTCAATTCGAAATTATTAATAATTGTTTCAAAAAAGTTAAACATAATGATAAAAAATCGGTTTTAAAACTGATTTTGAAATTTGCATATTTTCCATGTTAGGAAATAAAAATCGAGAGACGTGAACACGCGATTTTCGCGTGTGAAATTATTGCTAGTGTATAATAAAATGCATTTTTGCAGTTTCCATTATCAGACGCACAAATTTCCTTATCCTAATTCTATGATTCAAATTCAATAGATTTCTTGCAAAAGGGGTTGCTGATGCTTTTCGATTTCCGCAATTGATCCTATATGTGTAAAAACTGTGTCTCGCAAAGAGAGGTGATTTTTTTCGAACTCAGAGAAATCGCGAATGTTTACCGAGAGAACTAGGAGAAAGCCCGGAGAGGAAGAGTTGAAAGATAGTGACCACCCTGGATTGATTATCCTGCTCGTTTTCCTTGTTTTGTGATTCCACTTGTGCCCATGCTATATACGCATATATATGTTTATTTTAAATAAATTTATACTAACCTTAAGTAAACAATTATTGCTACAATAGTACTAAGTTACAAAAGCAAGTAAGGTGAAGAACTTGTTAACTTGAAATATTAATTTGTTGTATTCTCAATAAGAACGATTAAATAAGTCGCAATTAAGCCTCTGAATAGTACATAAGAATTCTGGATAATAAAATAGTCAAAGTTAAAATAATTTTAAGCTCAAAAAATTGGTCCTATTACCTTATTTAATTTGTTTTGTTTTAGAAGTAACGATTGTAAATTAATGCTATCAACGTACACGGAGAGAAAAATACTGCTGCAGTCAACGCGCGCGCATCTGTGGCCAATCAGCCAGCGAAAACTTTCGCTAG
>JAAAKG020203435.1:0-23300 GCA_010014905.2 Druon quercuslanigerum
AAAATTATTAGTTATTTTTGCTAAAATGTTTAAAAAATCTTTTAAAATTACAAGAATTAACTCAAAGATTTTTTCGACATTTTTTTAAATCATTTGAAATATTTTAAAATCTTTTTCAATTATTTAAAAAAAATCATTTTCCAAAATTAAAAAATCATTTAAAGTTTCCTTCAAAACATTTTGAAAATTCTACACAAGCTTCTTTTTCAATATCTTGAAAGTCTAAGTTTTCATTAAAAAAATTTGAAATCCTGCAAAAATAAAAAATAAAATTGTTAAAATTTTCCAATTTCTTTTTCGAAATATTTTTATATCTTCAAAAATTTAAATTAAAATTTGTAAACAAAAGCTAAGTAATTTTAAATTTTACTAGAAATCCTACTGTTGTTATCCGTAATATTTTAGTGACATTTCAAATTTTCAGGATTTGTCAATTTTGGTAGCTTTCTACATTTTTTTTTAGTCAAAGCTTTAAATTTCGAGGGCTTTCGAATTGGAATTTCCTTCATTTTTCTGTAAATAAAGGAAGGAGGAAAATTTCTAGAATTTCAAAGTTTTTTTATGACTTTCCTGAGTTTTTCAAAGTCCCTATCGCAATTTGAATTTTTTCGCGGGGGGGGGGGCTTTTAAAAAAAGTTAATTGTGTAATACTTACAGGTACATGGTGATGCTTGGTTTGAACTCAAGTAGTACAAAAGTGAACGTTGAGTACGTTAGAATAATTTTCGTCGTTAACAGTGTGATTGCATCGTAAAATAACTTATACTTCTTTGAAGCCAAGAAAAATGGTCGAACGTGTCGGCGAACCTAAAATACAATAAAAATATTATAATTACAAAATAAAGGACTATAATTATTAAAAAATATCCGAAATAAAAAATTCCCGAAGGGACGACTGAAATATTCTGCAAAAATAAAATTCCCGAATTGACAAATTGGTGAATAATAAAATTCCCGAGACCGAATCCATTTTAAATCATGCAGGGCCCTACACTTGAAATCTCAGAATCTCTCGAGGGTGAAATATGTTATTTTTTCAAGGCAATTGGCCAATACGTATTTTTCTGATTTGCAAACATAATTTTTTCTAAAAAGTTATGCGTATTTGAATTTTGTGCCTTATTTTTTAAAAACCCCGAAATTTTTTCTTTAAACGTCTATAACTGTGGGGCTAATTTAAATATTTTCTTTTTAGTTCTAATAGCGTTCATCGTCTTCTTTCAAAATCCGCCGGAAAATTGAAAAAGCATTCATAGTTAACAAAATGGCAGCGGTATTTCTGAAAAAATTAAAAATATATTTTTTACAAAAATCCACACTTAAATTTGTTGTCAAGTGTTTTTTTACCTTGTTCTTTGTTACTGAAGATATCTTGTAATTTTGATCCTTGCTAAATAACTTTTGTAGCCAGAAGAATTCTTTTTTATTGCATACGAATTTTTTACTTTTCTGTGGATAAATTTCTACAAAAAACATCTCTTTTTCCTTAGCGATATTTTGTGTAGTTTACGAAAAAAACTCAAAAACTACATGTTTAAGAAAAAAAACATTCTCCCGGCCTCAAAAATTGTTTAGCCCGTATGATGCTTAAAAGATTCTTTTTTTATTAGTGCAAACTTAAAAAAATATTTAGAAAAAAAAGCTATGGTTTGTAAGAGAATCTTTTTTATTATTTTCTTCAAATTTTGAAAACATGAAAAATCTATAATTTTGGGAAAACGCCACCTTTTTTATTTTTCTAAATATTACTTAAAAGTTTCTACTAATAAAAAAAGGCATCGTAGCAGCATCATGCGGGCCCAACCATTTTTTAGACCCGGAGAATTTTTTTCTCCCTAAAAATGTAGTTTTTAATTTTTTTTTCGAAAAATATCGCAAAAGAACAAGAGACATTTTTGACAGAACTTTTTTCCTTTGTAACAAAAAAGAATTCTTCTGACTACAAAAGTTATTTAGAATGCATCAAACTTACAAGATATTTTTATTATCAAAGATTAAGTTCAACAAAAAAAAAATGACAAAAAAAGTGAAGGCGGGTTTTTCGAGAAAATGGCTTTTTAATTTTTTTCAGAAACACCGCTGCCATTATGTTAACTTTGAACCTTTTTTTAGTTATTCTGAATGTTACAGAGGTTTAAAGAAAAAATTTCGCGTTTTTTCAAAAACAAAACACACACTTCAAATACGCATAACTTTTTAGAAAAAATTCTATTCGAAAATCAAAAAAATACGTATTGTCTAACTGACTCTAAAAAACAACATATTTCGCCCTCGAAAGATTCTGCGATTTCATGTGTCTGATTTGAAATGCATTCGGACCCTAACAATTTTTTAATATTACCACATTGCAAAATTCCTGAAATTAAACGATACAATTTTTTGTTATAAATTTTATTTATTTATTAAAACTACAATTATCAAATATTTTTATAAAAAAAAGTATTATCAATGTTGAAAATTATATACTACATTTCTTCATATTATTGTTATTTTAAATTTAAATAATAAGTTTGGAAACGTTAAACATTAAAAATATTTTTTGTTCACAAAACTATTTGATTATTGTATTTTTAATAAATTAATAAGATTTATAAAAAAATGTAATTGTTTAAATTCGGCAATTTTGGGAATTTTCAGTCGTCCTTTATAATTCAGAAATTTTCTGCCAGTAATTTAATTTTCGTGAATTTTCAAATTCAATAATATTATAAACTGTTCGAGGATTTTCGAATTCGGGAATTTTATTATTTGGATATTTTATTATTCGGAAATATTTTTGTTTTCAATTGTTGCAATTATTTATTATTTCTTCTTATATTATTCATTATTTTAAGTTTATTTAATTATTATCTTTTATTTATTTCAATTTTTATTATTGATTTATTTATTGAGCATCAAAAAAAATTCTTTTTATCAAAATATTACACTAAGGTATTTTTAGTGAATAAATATGATTGATTCACAGTTTTTTTATTGTTTAATGTCGAAAAATGAAATTTCCGAAATTATAAAATTACCAAAGTTCTGTCAAAGTATAAAAATCCCGAAGAATAAGATTCCCAAACAGTTTATAATATTAGCCAAATTAAAAAATCCTGAATAATAAAATTCTCGAAATTTTATAATATGAATGAATTTGAAAATTCCCGCTGAAAATTTGCCGTATTATAAAATATCCGACACTTAAATTCCCGATTTTAAACAATTAAAAAATTATATTTTGGTAATTCTTTTTTATTTATTTACTAAAACTACAATAATGGAATATTATGATTACAAAATATAATGTTTAATTTTATTTTAATTATTTTTTAATATTTATTGTTGCCTTATTGAGAAATAAATAATATTTATTGAAAAAAACATTTAATTTGGAAATTTTTAGCACGAAATTTTATTATTCGGGAATTTCCCAATTCGAGGTTTTTGAATGTTGACAATTTCATCATTTCGAGAATTCTCTATTTCGAAAATATTTTTTGGGTAATTTTACAGTGTTTATGTACCTTTAATTGCTTATAACAATATAAATAAAAATTTTACTATAAATTAATTTTAAATCAGTTTTTGACTTCTTTAAATTCAACTCAAAATGTTCCTAGGTTTCCAAATTGAATTTTTTCAGTTGTTTCCAATTTAAAATCATTCTTACATACATTACAGATACAATTGTTTGATTTTGAATTCTAAAATTTTGTAATTGTTTAATTTGTATATATTCAATTTATTTACCTATGATAACAAAATAAAAAATAAAAATAACATTTTATAAGAATAATTGAAGGAATAGAAAAGAAAACAAGAAACTTTCAAATCAGACTTTAAAATAGTCAAAATTGTTACGGATTATTAATTTTTAATACATTTTTTAATTCTTTAAATTCAATTTGAATTATTTAATTTGAAACGTTCCAAACAAGATATTTCTCAATTTTGCAAACTTCCGATTTCAAGTTATAAAATAAATTGTTTATTTTAACTAATAATTATAAAAAATCTGTAGTTTGAAATTAAATTGAAAATACTTTTTAGGCCATGTAAATGCAATACTCGATTTTCGATTTTAAGTATTTTCAATAAGCAAAACGAAAAATTAACACGACACGTTCTTAATTCTTAAAATTTCTAATTGTTCAATTTTAATATAGATATTAAAGCTGAATACAGATATTCAAATTCGAAGACATTATTATAAATTATTCATTTTTAAATGCTCAAAATCAAATGCTATTTAATTTTGACAACTACTGAATTTCAAATTGTCAAATTTTAAAGTTAAGGATATAAAAAATACATAAATTTCTTAGGCCATGTAATACTCATCGGATTCCTACCTTACCAATTATTTTTGTTTAACAACTCACATTCACATGAAATAAGAATAGAGTTAAAAATTTAGAAAATTAAATAAAAATTATTACGGAATATATTTTTTTTAATAAAAAAAATATATATTATTTTTCCTAAATCTAAAAATTAAAGATTATAAATATTTTTCTTACAGTTCGAGCTGCAAATGTGAAAAATGATCCGTTCGCAAAAGTGAGGTAGTAACCTGGATAAAATCCATGCCAAATGGCAGATAAGGCGTAAGTGTAAATGGTTTTGTTTCGAGGAACTCTTTCATAAACTAATGATCTCAGCCATCTATTTGTTCCCTTATTCCAAGCTGCAATACTATCTCTAAGGCTAAGAGCAGTCTGAAAAAATTATAAAATTTGTTTTACATGTTTTAATTTTGTAAGATTATATAAATCTATAAACTAAAAAAGATGACTTTTCAACAAAAAATTTGAAACTTGATATTTCAATTCTCAACAAAATAGTTCAATCCTTGACAAAAACAGATTAATATTTAAACAAGAAACATGAATTTGCAACCGAAAAATATTTTTCCCAAAAAAATCTCATAGTTACTATTTCAACCAAAAAAAATTCTAATTTTAAATCCGAAAGAGTTGAATTCATCCAAGAAGAACGATTTTTCAACAAAATAGTGGAATCCACACCCAAAACAGATTAATTTTTTGAGTAAACCATTGTACTTTTATCAAAAAAAGATTAAATTTCTACCAAAAGAGAAGAATTTTTAAACAAATAAACGAACTTTCCATAAAACAGTTGGTAATTCAAACAAAAAAGATTTTTCAGTCACGAAAGAACAAAAAATACAACTATATTATAATTTCCGGGAACAATTATTTACAATACGAAATACAAATTTCAAGTTTATTTGTTCTTGAGATTGTAGAAATATAATTTTACTAGCTTCCTTAAGAAAATTCAAAAAGATTTTTTAATATTTTTGATTTGACCAAAATTTTAAAAAATTGACCTAAAATCTTCTAGATTCTTTTTTGACAATTTGGTCAACTTTTTGAAACGTTTAAAGAGCATCCACATTTTTCGTTCGAAATCTACAAAAATATACATTTTGTGTTAAACGTTCTGAAATCCTTTTTGAATAAAAAATCATTTTTAACTCTCCCAGATATCTTAAGAAAATTTGTATGTTCTCTTGAAAAGTTTATTTTTAAAAATCTTTAAAAATCTACATTTTGTTTAAATATGGTTGAAATCTACTCAAGATTTACATTACTTTAAAATCTTTTTAAAACTTCAAAATATATTCTGATATAATTCAAATTTTTCCACAAAAAATGCAAATCCTGGAAAATTAAAAAAAAGAACTTAAAATTTTCAAGATTTTGAAACAAATATATATTTTTGTCAAGCGAAAAGAAATAATGCAAAATACACACATTTTTATGAAATTATTTAATAATCAGCTAAAAAAATGAATTTTCAAAAACATTCAATAACTTTCCGAAAAAATAAATTTTTTACCACATAGTTTAGTTTTCGACCAAGAAAATGGATCTTCAACTAATAAAATGAACTTTTAATAAAGTGCTTCAATTTTGAACTAAGAATTTGAATTTCTATTCAAGAATATTAAGTTTCAGCTAAAAAAGTACGAATTTCGGTTAAAATATACATACTTTCTACCCAATAACAGAATAGCTCATTTTTCAGTTGAAAAAAAAAATGTTCTACCAAAGAGATAGATCTTCAACTAATCAAATAAATTTTTAACAAATTTAATTTAATTAAATTTAAAATCAAGAGGATTAATTTTCTTTCAAAAAACACACAAATTTACAACAAATTACTTAAGTTTTCAATTAACTTTTGAATTTTCAAGAAATAATGGAATATTTAAATTAACAGCCAAAAAAATTTATTTTCAAAGAAGATCAACTAATAAAATGAATTTTATTAAAGTAGTTCAACTTTTACATAAAATTTAAATCAAGACGATCATGTTTCTCCCAAAATACAAGAAATAAGAAAACATCAATTTCTAATAAAATTATAAAATTTTCAACTAGTGATTAAAACGTTAAATTTTCAGTTCAAAAACATTAATTTTCAATACAAAAATTTAAAAAATGTAAAAAAAATTGACCAATTTTCAACCAATAACGGAATAGTTAGATTTTCAATTTTAAAAATTAGTTTTCAAATTATTCTAACCAGGTAGTTTACTTTTTATGAAATTTGAAACCATGAAGATTAATTTGATATAAAAAAGACATAATGACGATAGAATAGATAAATTTTCAACCGAAAATTTAATTTTTCAACTAAAATTGATCATCTTTTAAGCAATAATAGAATAGTTAAATTTGCTGTTAACATAAATAAATTTAAAAAAATGCTATTTCAACCAAATATGTAGATCTTCCAACTAAAAAACTTAATTTTTAATGATTTAATTACATTTTCAAGCGGAAAATTGAAATTTTAATCACGAAGATTAATTGTATTTTTTTAAAATTTGGAATAAAATATATAAATTTTCTGTTAACATAAATAAATTTTTAAAAACGCTATTTTAACCAAATATATGGATCTTCAACTAAAAAACTTAATTTTTAATCACAAAGATTAATTATATAAAAAAATACTAATTTACATATAGTACATAAATTTCACACTAAAATTTATAAATTTTCAACCAATAATAGAATAGTTAAATTTTTAGTCAAAAAATTTATTTTTAACCAAAAACTTTAACTAATAAAACGACTTTTAAACAAAGTACTTCAACTCTTGGATAAATTTTAAATTAAGAAGATTATATATCATTATATACCTCCTGAAAGAAAAGAAATTACAATAAAATTGATACATTTTTCATAAAATTATTGAATTTTCCACTAAAAACGATTAGTTTTCAAGAAATAATGGATCAGTTACATTTTCGATTAAAAAAATGTTCGAGAAAAGATACGATTTTTTACCAAAAGAGTTTAATTTTCATCGGAGCAGACGGATCTTAATCTAATGTAATGTTTTTAAAACAAAGTATTTAAATTTTCAGTCTAGAATATTAAGTGTCTACAAAAGCAAAACACGAATTTACAATAAAATACATAAATCTTCAACTTAATTTTTTACTTTGCAACTTAAATTGATCAATTTTGAATCAATAATGGAATAGATAAATTTTCAGTAAAAAAATTCATTTTCAACAAAGATCTTGAATGAATAAAATAAATTTTTAACACAATAGTTCAAATATTAAATAATATTTATATCAAATTAATGAATTTTTCACTAAAAAACTATCCATTTTCAACTTATAATCAAATAGCTCTATTATCAGTTAAGGAAAAAAACTTTCATAAAACAAAAGAATTTTCAACCAAAAAGTTTAGTTTTCAATACATAAATGTTCAGCAAAATTGTTAAATTTTCAGTTAAAAAAAAATGTTATAAATAATCTTTCAAGAAAATATTTTAATTTTCAATCAAATATATAAACATATCTTCAACTACTAAAATGAATTTTCAACAAGTTAATTAAATTATTAACCACGAAATTCAATTTTCAATCCAGAATATTAATTTTCTAACCAAGAAATCGAATTTACAATAGAATATATAAATTTTCAATCAATGAGTGGTATTTTTTATATTTAAAAAATAATTAATAAAAGGCAGGTTTATAATTTATAGTTACCTCAAATTTGAAGGCGTCTACGTTAGAAACATGATCCCAACGAGGTTGATTATTCTCGTCAAAACCATTGAAACCAAAACCTGAATTGTTGCAAATTGCATCTGCAAATATCCAGGCGTGATAATACTTAAAACGAACCAGCATTGTGGCAATCGTCAGGTACCAGAATTTGTAAAATATCGATGTGTTCTTCAGAAACTCGTCATCTGGAAAAAAATTAATTTAAGATTTAAGGCCATGTAATATTTTAACGATTCCTACTTTACCGACATTTTTTTCTTAAAAAAATTTCAACGACTGGCGGCGCGCGCCCATTTATACATTATTTTAAATAAAACTAATGCAGATGACATATATTGAATTCAATACGAAACATTCTCAATTCTAAATAGTAAAATTTTCATGAAAAAGACGTATTTTTTCGAAGGCAGAATTTTTAACAAACATGTTACTTTTAAACAAAGAAAGATAAATTTTTAACCAAATTTTGAACCAAAAATGGTGACTTCAACAAAATAATTATATTTTGCAAATAAATTAGATTTTTTAAAATAATTAAATTTTTCACAACAAAAAAACAGCGGATATTGAAACCCCAAAATATAAATTATTCAAAAAAGAGTACATAAATTTTCAACCAACTAGTAGAATTTTCAACCAAAAAAGATGAATTCTCAACGAAAAATTTATTTTTATATTTGAACCAAAAAAGATAAATTTTCTACAAAATAGTTAAATCCTCAGCCAAACTAGAATTATTATTTTTAAGATTAATTTTTTTTAGGCAGATGAATTTTTAACCAAATATGTAGTCGAATTTTTAACAAAATAGTTGAGTTTTAAATTAAAATTTAGGAATCTTCAACCGAAAAAAATAAATTTTTAACCAAGTTCATTTTCAACAAAAAATTAAATAGCATAATTTCTATCCAAGTAATAAAATTTTGATTGAAAAAAATTAATTCTCAACGTAAAACATAATATTTGATATTTCAAACAAAACAAAAAATTTCAACGAAATGGTTAAATCCTCAACCAAACTACATTTTTTTAAATCCATTTTCAACAAAAAAGATAAATTTTCCATACAAACGGTAAAAATGTATAATGGATATTTAAACCGAAAAATATTTTTATTTTATACAAAAAACAGTTTAACGCAATCAGAAAAGACGAATATTCAACAAAATAGTTTAATTATTAACCATATAGTTGAATTTTTAACTAAAATGATGAATTTTGAAACGAATTTTTAATAAAATTATTTAATTTTAAAGCTAAAAAGACGAATTGTCCACAAAAAATTAAATTTTTGACAAAATAGTTTCATTTTACACCAAGTTGTTGAATTTTCAAAGAATTTTTAATCAAAAAGGACAAAGTTTTAATCAATAAGTTTAAATGCCTACCAAGAAAGACGAATTTGAACAAATTACATAATTTTTTAACCAAACAGTTACATTTTTCACAGAAAATGATGAATTTTTTTACCAAAAATGAAATAGTTTAATTATTAGTTCAAAAAAATTTTTTTTACCAAACATTAAACGAATCTTTGTCAAAATAGTTCAATTTTCAACCAAAAAGGATGACCCTTCACCTAAAAAAAATGAACTTTCAACTTAAAAAATATATTTTGAATTTTCCACTAAATAATTAAATTTTTAACCAAATTAATATAATTTTTAACCAGACGAGGTGAATTCCTAACCAAAAATTTAATTGTAGCCTATTCAATACAACAAAAAACTTCTAAAAGTTCTAAATATTTTTTAGGTTTGTTACGTTAATTACACAAAAATAGAAAGTTAACCAAAAGACCGGTATTTCTTTTAATACTTTAAATTCTAAATTCTCAAGTTTAAAGGCTCAAATTTTGAAATTTCAATAATCAACGAAATTTTTAAAGCCGGGAAACTAACGGGATTTTTGTTTGAATTTTTATAAACGAAATAAAACAGTATTTTAGAAACAAATTTAAAACGTTCAAATTCATTAATTTATTCTAAACAAAAAAATGTATTTTATACTATAAAAGAGAAATAAAATAAATAAAGATTATCAATCAAGAAAGAAATAAAAATTTATCTAAATTGTTGAACTTTCAAGCCAAAAGATTAATTATTACTAGAAAAACTGAATTTTCAAACAAAAAATAAAACTTCAATAAAAAATTACTTTCCCACCAAACTGATAAATTTTTATCCAACAAAAATAAAATATCAAACGAAGAAAATAATTTTTTCCTCAAAAAAGGATAATTTTCTACTGAAAAATATAAATTTAAAAAAATGTAAAAGTTACATTTTCAGTAAAAAAAATTAATTTCATACAAAAAAGGCTGAAAAAATAGTTAAATACTGAAGCAAAGAAAAATAATCTTTAACCAAAAAGTTGAATTTTCATAAAGAAAAATAAAACTTCTACTAAAACAGATGAATGTTTGAATCAAAATGATAAATTTTATAAAAAATAGTTGAATTTTCTGTTAAAAAGTATATCAGTTGACTTTTCACGATCAAAATATGAATTTTTAAACAAGAAATAATTTTCTGCGAAAAAAATGAATTTTCAATCAAAAAATGAGAATTTTTAACAACAAAAAATGACTCTTTAACCAAATTGTTAAATTTTCTACCAAAAAGATGCATGGATGTGGATATATCTCCTTTATAGAGATTGAAAACTTATTTTGGTCATACGTTCAATATATATATAGATATGTTTATTTAGTTATAAAAGTCGACGTTTCGATGCATTTACATATATATGTAATTTTGTGAATTTTAATGTAAATTTTAATCCAAAAAAGATTCCAGTTGACTTTTCAATACCAAAATATGCATTTTTTAACAAAGAATAAGTTTATACGCAAAAAATTTAATTTTTAATAAAAAAAAAGATTTTTCAACAAATATTTGGATGTTCCTAGCAAACTGGTGAAAACATATTAAAATATTTTCAGGTATCAAATTACTTGCAATTGATCTAAAAAAATAAAATTTTCTGTTGAAAAAAATTTTTTTTAAATAATCTTTCAAGAAAATATTTTAATTTTCAATCAAATAGATAAACATTTCTTCAACTATTAAAATGAATTTTCAAAAAGTTAATTAAATTATTAACCACGAAATTCAATTTTCAATCTAGAATATTAATTTTCTATTAACCAATGAATGGTATTTTTATATTGAAAAAATATTAAATAAAAGGCAGGTTTATAATTTATCGTTACCTCAAATTTGAAGATGACTCTTTAACCAAATTGTTGAATTCTCTACCAAAAAGATGCATTTATATATATATAATTTTGTTTTAAAAGGTAAATTTAAACCAAAAGAGATTCCAGTTGATTTTTCAATATCAAAATATGCATTTTTCAACAAAGAATAAGTTTAGACGCAAAAAATTTAATTTTTAATCAAAAAATAAAGATTTTTCAACAAATATTTGGACGTTCCTAGCGACCTGGTGAAATAATATAAAAATATTTTACAAGTATCAAATTACTCATAATTGAAAATCAAAATCGCTTTTCGTTTCTTAATTTTTTTTTAAATTACCCATATTAAGGGGTTGAAAAGGCCTAAAAAATAAAAAAAAATTGGAAATACCACAAATTATAAAATCATGTTTCATTGTATTTTTTCTATAAATTAAACCTTACAAAAGTAAGATTACGTATTTTTTGATTGATGAGGGGTTGATGCAAAAAATTATTCTATAATTAGTGGTATTTCCTATTTTTTATATTTTTTGGGGGCCTTCTTAAACCCTAAATAAGGGTAATTTTTTGAAATTTTGAAAAAAACGAAAAGCAATGCTCACTTTGTTTTTTAATGACGAGTAGTTTTATACCTGTAACATATTTTAATATTTTTCACCAAGTCGCTAGCGAGGTCCAAAAAAAAGGCCAAAAAACAACGTATTTTGGCGCCACTCTTTGTACTAAAATATATGAATTTTTAATAAAAAACGACAAATAGTAAAAAAACTAACAAAAAACATCAAAATATAAATTTAAAAAAAAAATTCAGCAAAAAATTAGATTTTTCAATCAAAAAGTATACATTTTTAATAAAATAATATGAATTTTTACACAAGAATGTTTCTACCAAAAACAAGGTGATCCTCAAATTCAAAAAGATAAATTTTCAAACAGAACAGTTGTGTTTTAACTGTAAAATATTACTTTTTAACAATATAGTTAAATTATTAACAAAATAATTTAATTCTTAACAAAATAGTTGATATATTAACCAATAACGATAAGTTTTCAACAACAAAATTAATCGTACCCAAAAAAGTTGCATTTTTAACCAAATATTTCAATGTTTAGGTCAAAAATACCATTTTTTTACAAAGCAATTGAATTTTTCATTGAAAAGGAAGAATTTTGTTCCTCAAAAAATGAAATATTCAACAAACCAGTTGAAATTTAATCAAATAAATAAGGTTTCAATCAAATAGAGGAATTTTTAACAAAACACTTATTTTTAAAGCTGCAAAGTTGTTTCTTCAACCAAATAGGTTGTTAATGAAGCTGTTTGGTTAAAAATTACTTTATTTTTTATTTAATTCAACTATTTTAGTAAAAAAAATGAATTTTTTTGTTTAAAATTCACATTTCTTCGTCAGGAACCCAACTTTTTGTTTGAATGTGAACTTTTTGTTGCAAATTCGTATTTTAGAGTTACAAAATAATTTTTTTTACAAAAATCGTCTTTTTGGCTCAAAAGTTTAATAATTACGTAGAAACTTTAACTATTTACTTGAAGATTATTATTTTTTGTTGAAAATTCTCATTCTCGGCTTGAAAATTTTAATAGTTTTATAGAAAACTCAACTATTTGGTTGAAAATCAACATTTTTGGTGAATATATATATTTTTTATTCAAGAATTGAATAGTTTTTTTTGAAAATGAAGTTTTCTTTCAAAAATTCTTATTTACGGAATGAAAACTCTTTTTTTTGTAGAAAATTCATCTGTTTTCTTGAAATTTACTTCTCTTAGTTGAAAATTAACATTTTTGTTGAAAATTCAATCGTTTTGTAGAAAATTCATCTTTTGGACTTAAAATTTTAAGAGCGTGGTTGAAAATTCAATTTTTTTGCTTGAAAATTAACTTTTGTTAAATTTTTAAGTACGGTCACTTTATTATTTTTTAAATGTTAATATATTTTTGTACGAACCTTTCACTTTTTCAATATGATATGAAGGAATGAGAGTGATGTATATTACAGCACAGACTATACTCGCAAGCACTTTTTTCACAACTACCAATCCTGGTGAAGGTTCTATCACAATTTCGTTTGATTTATTCTCATAATGTCCCTGATAACAAAAAAAAATATTATTTTATTCCAGTAAGTTGAACTTTTTTAGCTTTAGGCCATGAAATACTTACACGATTCCTACCTTACCGATATTTCTTTGCAATAACAATTATTTTTGTAATTTCAAATGTTCAGGACCGCACACATGTTCCTTAGTGAATTTATTCAACTTCACAAATTTTTTTGGTCAGTATCTCAATTACTGTAGACGTAAGTTGGTGCGAAAAAAATGTCGGTAAGGTAGGAATCGGGTAGTTTGAGATGGCCTTAGAAAAAAATAATGGGGATAATTACTGTTAGCGATTGTGCTTCCAGAATTCGGTGACCATGAATAAAGTCGATGTAATCACGATAAAAAATTATTGGACCTGCCATCAAAGCCTGGAAATGGAAGACGTAGCTGAAGTATTCGAAAATCGTTGGCATTTTTCTGCAAATTAAGTGCATTTTATTATTTAATTTCTAATATTCATAATCATAGCATAATTATTTACTTGATTATTATTAATTTTTAGTTATTTTTTATATATATTCAAGGCTATGTAATACTTAATCGACTTTTTCCTTACCGACAGGTTTTTGAAAAACTCACGTGTTTACACGAATTGGGATATCAAGTTGAAAATTTTGAAATGCATTCAAAAGCACAAAAGAACGTTCGTACGGTTCTGAATTACTGAAAAGGCGTACAAAATTTACAAAACTGAACTTTCTTTAAATTTAAATTTAATCAATTAAAAACAGCTTGTTTAATACAAATTTGTAATCAAAGTTTATAGTTATTTTCTAAAATAAAGTAAACGTAAGACATTCAGTTTGAAGAGAAAAAAATTAATATAAGAAATTCAAAGTGTACGTGTTTTAATAACTTTCTCTATTTTTCTTAACAAATAGTACAAGTTTTAACAAATCAAGATAAATTTTGTACTAAAAATCAGATAACTCAATTTTTCTACTAAGAGAAAGACAATTTTTAACCAAATTGTTAAATATTCAACTAAAAAAATGAATTTTCATCCAAAAATGGAATAAAGGCATTTTCAGAGAGAAACAATTGAATTTACAACAATATATACTATTTTCAACAACAACAAAAATTTTTTAACTAAAATAGAAAATAATTTTGGTCAAAAATGGAATAAGGTTAAATTTACGGTTAAAAGAAGTAATTTGAATACAAAAAAGCGAATTTTTCAATAAAATAGTTTTATTTTAAGCCATAGAGATAAATGTTTAACTAAAGGAATGAATCTTCAACCAAAAAATAACTTCTTCACAAAGTAGTATAACTTTGAACCAAAAAGGATGAATTTCCATGAAGAATTTAATAGTTGATATTCGAACCAAAAATCTTAAATATTTATTAACAACATTTAAATTTAAACAAAAAAGACTAATTTTGAATAAAATACTTAATTTTCAAGTTGAACAATTCATTAAAAAAATTATTTTTAATAAAATTATTCAATTTTTATAAGAAGAAATGAATTTTTCTACCAAAAGATCGAGTTTCCAACTAAAAATTTAATTTTTAACAAAGTAGTTAAATTTTTAAAGAACGACATTTTCTATAAAAAGTACATTTTTAAACACACAGTTGAATTTTCAACTAAAACGATCAATTTTCAAGTGAACAAAAATGCATTTTTTTAAATAATTAGAAATTTCAATTTCAAATTTCAAATATTATTTTTCAATCAAAAGAGACTAACTTCCAATAAAACCCATAAATTTTTATTCCAAGGGTTCATTTTTAAACTAACAGAGGCCACTTTTTAAACAAAAATGGACAAGTTAAAATTTGAATTAATCAATTTTAAATGAAAAAAAATTATTTTCATCAACTTAGTTTATTTTAAATCAAACAGGTGGAGCTTCATCAAAAAACGTAAAATGTAATAGTTGATATTTCAATTAAAAAATATTTTAAATATAAAGCAGTTGAATTCAACCAAAAAGGACAAATTTTTAACTGACCATGTAATTTTTTAAATGAAAAATAGAAACAGAAGACCATTTTTCGCCAAAACAGATGTCCGAGTTCTGCGAAAATTTAAACTTTATATATGAAAAATAGCTTCCTCTATAAAAATTATTAATAAAAGTTTATAGATAATTCGTGAAATAGAGTTAAAATGTCAATTATTAAGTTTGAAAAGAAAAAATTGAATGTATTAAGTTGGATCAGTTTTTCTGGCAAATTTCTGAATTTTGAAAAACGTTATTGTTTACCATATTTTCAAAATAAAAAAACAAACTGTTTTGGATTCAAATTTTATTGGTTGAAGTTTCTTCTCTTTGGATGAAAATTTAAATATTTTGTTTAAAATTTGTCTTTTATTTAGTTTTTTTCATTTTTTGTTAAAAAATATTTTTTATTTGAAAAAAACATGCTTTTTGAAAATTTGTATTTTTTGGTTCAATTCAATGGCTTTTAATTTAAAATACTTTCAGTATGAATTATCAAATATTACATTTTACGTTGTTAAAGATTTATCTCTTTGCTTTCAAATAAACTATTTTGGGGGAAATCAGTTCTTTTTAAAGAAAAAATTTTGATTGTCCATTTTTGGTTAAAAAAATTTTGTTTGAAACGCAATCATTTAAAAGAAAATTAAAGCATCTTTTTAAAAATTCGTTTTAATAATTCATCTTTTTGTAAGAAAAATCCTTTTTCAGTTGAAACTTTAACTAATTTTTAAAAATATTCGTTTCTTATTTTCTTGTAAATTGATCATTTTAGTTTAAAGTTGAACTATGTGTTTGAACATTTACCTTTTTTTTAGAAATTCATTCTTCGTGTTTGTAATTACTTTGCTAAAAAGATTTTTTTTTGAAAATTAACTTTTCTGTTGAAAATTTGACTTTTTGATAGAAAATCTATCTTCTTGTTTAAAAATTCATTTTTTGCTTGTCTAAAAATGTATTATTATTGGCTGAAAATTTAAGTATTTTGTTGAAACCGCTTTTTTTTGTTCAAAATTATTTTTTTAACTGAAAATCTAACTATTTCATTTTTAGGTAAAATTTCTTTTTTTATTTGTAACATTCATTTCTTTCGATAAAAACTAAAATATTTTATTGGAACAAAAATATATTTAATTTTTCAAAGTAAAAATTAAGTTTTTTATTTTTTATTTTGAGATTGGAAAATAATCAATTTTTTCAAGAACAATTTTATGCATAGGAACATGAAATAGATTCAATCATTAAAAAATAGATTTCCAAACTATCTTACTTTCCGAATCAACCAAAAAAAAAATTTATTTTATTTAATATTAATATCTTTTTTAAGTAGGAATATTACCTATTCTATTCTTTTGAGACGTAATTTTTTTGGTTAAAGATTCATTATTTTATTTGAAGATTCATCTATGGCTAAAAATTCAACTATTCTATTGAAAAACTCGCTTTTTTGGTTAAAAATAAATTTTTTACCATGTAAATTTAACTCTTCCATTTTCGTTTAAAAATGTTTTTTTTTTAGTTAAAAATTTCCTTCTTTTGTTCTAAACTGAACTGCATTGTTCAAAATTCAATTTTTTTATCTAAAAAATTGCACTATTCCATTTTTGTTTCATTTTCTTTTCTTCAAAATTTAACAATTTCGTTGAAAATTAGTTTTCTTTTAGTAGCAAATTTACTTTATTCAATTAGAAATTTAAATATTTACTTGAAAATTTGTCTTTCTACTAGAAACTTAATCTTCTTGATTAAAAACTCATCATTTTTGTTGAAATTTGAGCTGTTTCATGTTTGGTTAAAAATATCCCTTTCTCAGACAAAACTCTTTTATTTGTTTTAAAAAATAGAGAATGTTATCAAAATACGTACTTTGAATTTTTCAGTAGACAATACTGTTATGTTTGTCAAATTCACCACTACTCAAAAAAGTGACCAGCAATTAAAATTTTTAATTTTTTCTCTTTAAACTGAAGGACTTACTCTGATTCTTCATTTTACAAATGATCTGTAAACTTTTATTAATAATTTGTTTAAAAAATTCTAATTTTGATTTGCTAAATTTATATTTTCGCACAACTCGGACTGATAAGTATTACATGCCCTTAAATTTATTTTTATTCTAAAATACTGAAAAAGTAAAAATAAATTTGTTTAAAATAATTAACTTACTTTACGGCTTGATGACGTTGTGTGGGTGTGAGTTCCTCTTCCCTACGAGTCAAGCCATCGTGAACACTATAAGCAAGACTTGTCACTTTTTGAGTAATCACCATAAGAGGACCTGTAGATACAAAAATTAACTTAATTTTAATATTCTATTAATAAATTTAAAGAAATTAAATTATAAAATTATATATAGAAGGACTTCATTAAAATTTAAGAAATTTAAATTAGATTAAAATAAAATTTAAAATCCTATTTAACGTCCAATAATCAAGTTAATGTATCGAACTCCTAAAAATAAAATCAAGAATTTAACAACCAAATTTGAACAACCACCATAAGATGCTTCTATTGTAATTAAAGAAAAATTACTCCTTTAAAAAAATGTACAAAAATAAAAAAGAGGAAAGGAAAATCAATTATTTTAATTAATTAAAAATTAATTAATAATTTCATTATTTGATTTATGAAAATTAATTTAAATAAATTATTATTTAGTTTTAAATAACAAACACCTTTGTCTTTAATACATATCCTTGAATTGGTGGAATTTCAAATTAAGGCCATATCGTACTTACCCGATTCCTACCTTACCAACATATTTAGAATTACAAAAAAAGTTTTTGCAATTATAAAAAATTAGAACCATGATAATTTTTTAAGCAAATAGTTGCATTTTCAGACCATAAATGTGTCTTTTCGAACAAGAATATTTCTACCAAACAAAGGTGAATCTTCAATCCAAAAAGACAAATTTTCAACAAAGGAGTAGAATTTTTGAACAAAAAATGTTACTTTTTAACATTATAGCTGAATTATCAACAAAAGAATGAAATTTTCAGCAAAATAGTTGATGTATTACCCAAGAAAGATGAATATTAAAAAACACAATTAAATTTAAATCAAAAAAAGTTGCATTTTTAACAAAATAGTTCAATGTTTAGATCAAAGAGATCATTTTTGTATAAAGCAATTGAATTTTTAATTCAAAAGGAAGAATTTTATCCTTAAAAATATGAATTCTCAACAAAACAAACGAAATTTAACAAAATAATTTGTCTTTCAACAAAATAATTGAAGTTTTAAAGAAATAGTTAGATTTTCGACTTAAAAAATTTTTTTCAACAGATTATTTGAATTCAATAGTCGATATTTGAACCAAAAATTAGTTTAATTTAAAATAAAAAAACTGTTAAATTTTACCAAAAAACATAAATTCTCAACAAAAAACGTAATAGTTCATATTTCAACTAAAAAGATTTTAATTTTAAATAAAAAATAGCTCAAATTTCTACAGAAAGAGAAGAATTTTCAAACTGAATATACGAATTTTAAACAAGAGTTGATTTTTTAACCAACAAAGGATTTTCAATAAGAAAAGAAAAAAATGCCAACTAAATTCTTGAATAGTATTATTAACAAAGTATAATTTAACTTTCAACCAAGTAGTTTCATTTTCAATAAAAAAAAGATGAAATATCGATTAAACATTGAGATTTTAAACAGAAATTATTTTTATTTTAAATTAAAAACAGTTTAAGTCAATCAAAAAATATAAATTCTCAACGAAAAATGCAATAGTTAATATTTTAATCATGAAAGATTTTATTTTGTAATCAGCAACAGTTGAATTTAATAAAAAACATGCATTTTAACCAAAAAAGGTAAAATCTCCACCAAAACAAAAGGAATTTCAAACTGAAAAGGCATTTTTTTAACAAAATAGTTGAATCTTCAACCAATAAAGAATTTGAACCCAAAAATAAGATTTTCCAACATGAAAATCATTTAAAATAATCAATTTTTAGCCAAAAATGTAATAGCTAAATTTCCAGTCAGAAAAATTAATTTTTAGCAAAAAAAAAAAACCGAATTTGAAACAAAATAATTAAATCTTCAACCAATAAAATTAATTTTCAACAAAGTAGTTCAAATTTCAACCAAGTAGTTTTGTTTTCAGCCCAAGAAGATCAATTCTCAATGAAAAAAGCAATGGTTGACTTTTTAATAGAAAATGAGTTTAATTTTGAATAAAAAACAGTTCGATTCAAACATAAAAGATAATTTTTTAAGAAAACAATTGCATTTTTAACCAAAAGAGCTCGAACTTGTACCGAAAAAGATGAAATTACAATAAAAAAAATGACGATTTTTATAACAAAAAAAGTTTCGTTCCTAATCAGAAAAGATTTTTGCTTTAAAAGGAAAAAAAATGTAGCCAATTTTTGAATTTGTATCCTAAAAAGGCAAATTTTCTACAAAACCGTCGACATTTTTCACACAAAAATATCAAGTTTTAACCTAAAGGTCAACTAAAAAATAAATTTTCAAGCAACAAAAATAACTTTTCATCCAAATAAATAAATCTTCAATTAATAAAAATTAATTTTTAACAAAGACGTTCAAATTTTAACCAAGTAGTTCAATATTCAACCAAAACAGATTAATTTTCAATGAAAAATTTAATGGTTCAATTTTCAACCAAAAATAAGTTTAATAAAAAAAAAGTTTAATTCAAACATTTTAAATTTCAAACATTTGTTAACAAAAAAAAATGAATTTTCAACTAAGCAATCGCAAATTTGTACCGGAAGACATGAATTTTCAAATCAAAGAACCGATTTTTTTAACAAAAGTTTGAATTTTCAACCAAGAAAAATTTTACAGTTAAAAGAAAACAAAATTTTTAAGCAATTCTTAAATTTGTATGCCAAAAAGGTCAAGTATACAAAACAGTTTAAATTTTAACTCAAAAATGTAAATTTTCAATAAAAAATTCAACTATAAAGAATAAATTTTCAATCAAAAATGGAAGAATTAAATTTTCAGTTAAAAAAATTAATATTCAACTGACAAAAATTCAATTTTCACCAAATTAATAATTCTTCAATCGAAAAAATGAATTTTTAATTAAGTAATTAAATTCCCAGCCAAATAATTAATTTTTTATAAAAAAATTATTTTTAACAAAAAATGTAATAGTTGATATTTCATCAAAAAATTATTTTAATTTTAAATCAAAAACAGTTGAAATCAACACACACAAAAAGGATTTTTGAACTAAACATTTGAATTTTTAACCAAAAAACGATCGATAAAATCGATCGATAAAACGATAAAAAAAGTTGAATTTTCAACCAACAAACATTTTTCAGTGGAAATGGAAAAAAGGTCAATTAAATTCTTAAATTTGTAAAGCCAAAATTTAAACTCTCTGCAAAAAAGTTTAATTTTTAACCCGAAAATATGATTTTTTATCTTAAGATCAACTAGAAACAATCAATTTTTAACAAAAAATGGAATAGTTAAATTTTCGGTTAGTAAAATTGACTTTCAGCGAAAAATGTAATAGTTGATATCTTAACAACAAATTATTTTAATTTTGAAAAAAAACCAGTTGAATTCAATAAAGAAAGACGAATAGTTAAATAAAAAATTGCTTTTTTAACCAGAAAAGCTAAATTTTCGACCACAAGAGATGATTTTTCAAATCAAAGGATCGAGTTTGTAACAAAAAGTTGAATTTTCAAACAAGACAGATTTTTCAATAAAAACATAAAACAATGTCAACCAAATCTTGAATTGGTGATTCAAAAAGGCGAATTCTCTACAAAAGAGTTGAATTTTTAAACCGAAAATATAGATTCTCAACAAAAAATGCAATAGTTATATTTTCAGTGAAGAACAGTAATTTTCAACTAAAAAAAAAAAATTTTAAAAGAAGAATAAAATTTTAACTAATTAAATTAATTTTTAGGAAAGCATAACAAAACTTTAAACCAAATAGTTGAATTTTCAACCAAAAACTGGCTTTTTAACAACATTATTGAATTGTTAAGAAATTAATTAAATTTTCAACAAACAAACAAAATGAGAAAAGGGGGAAAGTTTATGAAAAAAGGAAAAAGAGCACTTCTTTTTCCTAAGGGGAAAAGAGGGTTTGAACCCCTGCTAAGTGCCTTTTATTTAATTTCTTAAAGTTCCAACTCAATATCTTATTTCTTGTCTAGTAGTCGTAAATTGTTTTAAAAAATTTCGGTAAAATAGGAATCGTGTAAGTATGAAATGACCTTTGAATGCTTCAAAATACAAAAAAATGTGGGAATAGGACCTGTTTTATTTAAAAATATGTTAAATTTCTTTAACATAATTATAAACATTCAAAATTTGACTTTCAAAGTTTGAAATGTTTTAAAATTTAAATTTAAGTTTTCTTTTAGATTATTTGCCATTGGTTTTATAACAAAAAATTTACCCATTGTGTTATTGAATTTATATTTAATAAAAACATACCAGTGATGTCGAGTGAGTATGTCCCACAGTCGTAAACCTGCCGATGCAAATGAATGCAGGAGAGATAGATCAATGCTATCGCAAGAACAAATCTGAAAAACAAATAATTTTTTTTAAATAAAAATATTTGAAATTCAAGTTTTTTAAAATTAATTGATTAAAAATTGAATTTTTTAATCTGAATTCAATGAAAAAAATGTAACTAATAAATAAAAATCTGATAATAATAAATCAATCAATAAATAATAAATGATCAAAATGTCACCTTTGCATTATTTTTGGATCCAACGTTCTCATTGCTATATAACATAGTGCCGGAAGACCTGCCAAATGGAACGCCTGCCTGTAAAGTTAAATATTAAACATTTAAAAAAAAGTATATTGAAAATAGAAAAAAAAATTAGTACATTTTGAATGCCTTTAAAATTTAAAGCGCCCGAAAATAAAAAACATCCAAATTTAAGAAGAAAACTTTAAATCTAATAAGAATTTTTATAACAGTTTAAAAAATGAATAATATAAATAAAATTTTAAAAACTAACGCTTTTTAATTTTTTTATCCCTAAGTCAATTTAAATGTTCTTCAAATAATCGAAAAGTGTCCCAAATTAAGAAGCATTTGAATCAAGTAAAAATAACTGAATTTATAATTTCGTCTTCTAATTTTCAAATGATGAAAATTTAAAAATTCAAAACAACCAACAAACAAAAATTTTGAAACTGATTAATATCTTCCGTTCTCTGTTTTGACTTGAAAATGGTTAAAAAATAATGGCGTATATTTTACGTGTATATTTCTTATAGTGAATAATTATAATAATAATAAAAAATTATAAATTAAATAAAAAAAAAGTTTCACTACACTTTATTACTCTGCAAAAAAAATTTTTATTTTGAGTTAAATGCAAACTTTGTTGGAAACATTTCCTTAATTTTCTTTCATGTATAAATTTTGTGATAGGTTTTAAGTTTTAAAAATTCGAAAATCGCAAAAAAAATCTTAATGCAAGAGAAAAAATTTTTTCGGAAAAAGCAAAATTGTAACATGTTCCTTTAGATCAAGCTAAGGAAGTTTCAGCTTCAACATATTTAACTTTTTAAAAAATGTGTGCATATTATTCTTTCTAAAAAAAACGTTTTTTTTCATATTTTCAAAAATTGTAAATTGGACAAAATTTTGAAATTTTTAAAATTCTTTTACTATGTTTCACTAAAAGTTTGAACTAACAGTAAACGTTGTTTTAAATTTTTAAATGAAAAAAGAATTTCTTAACTAATAATTAGACGTTTAAACAATTGATCATTCTTTATAAATATTTTCTCTTAAACAATTGTTAGAAAGTTGTTGTTTTTCCAAATTTTTAAACTTATTTTTAAATTTTTAATCAGAGTGAGGAAATAATAATGCACGTTGACAAACATCATTGTTAAAACAATTTACAAAATTATTAATTTTAGATGTTAATTTTGTTAGTCTACTGGTCTATATCAATATTATTAAAATATTGATAAA